>PVJS01005638.1:0-63322 GCA_004027185.1 Glis glis | reverse complement strand
TTCCCTCCTTTCCGTGCTCAGCATAGTGATCGACTCTGATAAGTTTGTTTATACACATCATGTGCATTAGTGTATTTCCCTCTTCCCCCCTCCCATCTCCCTCAGTTAGGTCGCCTTCTTTGCTCAACTAAAGTTTTCTCCTTCTTTGTCTGGAGTCCCTTCTAAGTCCCATTTTCCCTAGCTTCCACATATTAGGGAGAACATCCGACTTTTCAGTCTTTGCGATTGACTAATCTCACTTAGCATAATGTTCTCCAGTGCCTTACAGATTTATTGTCACTCTTTGCTGAAAATCTTATACCCTAATGACATTAAAATAGTTATTTCCCAGTCTTATCTTATAAATAATATTTTCAGAATATTAATGTTCATATTATTGCTAATAATGTGATTTGTCTTCGTCTATTTGGGCTGTTATAACAAAACATCATGAACTGGGTAGCTTGTAAACAATGGAAATTTATTTCTCACCGCTTTGGAGGCTGGAAATCCAGGCTCAAGGTGCTGGCCGATTCATTGTCTAGTGAGTGCCCTCTCTCTGGCTCATGGCTGGTGCCTGCTCACCGTGTCCCTGCCTGGTGGTGGAGTAAGGCAGCTCTCTGGAGCCTCTTGGTCTCCTTCATTAGGACACTAATTCCATCCATGAGAGAACTTCAGCCTCATGCCTCTAATCATTCCCAGAGTTCTGACCTCTCAATACCATCGCAGCAGGGATTGGGTTTCAACAAATGAATTTGGGAGGATACAAACGTTCAAATGATAGGATTACTGAAAATAGTTTGTAATCTATTTTCTGTTCTTTTTGTCCTTGGGGGTATAACCATCCAGGAATGTGCAGTGTAATTATTATGCCTTAAAATCACTTGAAATAATTTTTTTATCTCTATTGCCACTAGTTTACTACAAATTTTGGGTTCATTTACTTTTCTTTAGATTGTTAGAAAAAAATTATTAAAATGTATTTTGTAACCCATACAATCTATACAAAGTTCCCAAATCAAAAAAGTTTAGCTTCCTTTCTGTCTCTTTTATCCTGCTCATGTCCCAACCTTCACATTTTTTTAAAAAAAGATACAAGTGGATATATGAGCGATGTGTTTGTGTTTACCTACATTCTATTTTTCTTAGATAAATGGCGTCATTGCATATATGCATTTCTCTGTTTTGCTTTTTCATTTAACAGTGATTTTGGAGACATCTTCATAGTGGTATATAAAGATATTCCTCCATTACCTTTACATCTGCATAGTATTAGATGTTACTGCATTGCATAGATCTACCTGTATTTATTCAGACAGTTCCCTACTTACATATTTGTATTTTTTTTAGTTTTTGTTATTTCCAAGTTGTGCTGCTATAGCCTTGTACATATTATTTTTTTGTATTTTCTGATTAATAATAATGATAATAATGATTAATTAATAATATATTTTTCTGATATATTCCCAAAGTAAATTTCCTAGGTCAAAGGGTAAACATATAAGTAATCTTGCTAGACATTTCCAATTATTCTCCAATGTGGTCTCTACCAGCATTGGTAGTACATGGTATTTTGGTGTAATTTTAATTTGGATATAATAGAGACTTGAAGAAATCTGGAAGCTGTGGCAGTTGGGAGAATTAAGGGTCTTTTGTCTAGAAAACCATCAAATGTCAATTGTCTGTACTTGAGCCATTCTTATTTTATTTATTTATTGTGGTACTGGGGATTGAACCCAGGGATATTCTACCTCCAAGCTACACCCTAGCCCTATTTTATTTTTTATTTTGCAACAGGGTCTTGCTAAGTTGCTGAGAGCCTTGCTAAGTTGTTGAGGCTGGCCTCGAGCCTGCGATCCTCCTGTCCCAGCCTCCTTATTACTGGAATTCCAGGTGTGCACCACCACGCTGGGTGAGCCATTAGTATTTATAAGGAGAGTACACCAGAGTTTCCTATCCTGACTGTCTTTCCCCTGTGTGTCTCTTCTTACATAGGCATGTCACAGGGGTCTTCCTTCCTTCCTTCCTTTCTTTCTTTCTTCTTTCTTTCTTTCTTTCTTTCTTTCTTTCTTTCTTTCTTCTTTCTTTTTTCTTTCTTTCTTCTTTCTTTTTTTTTTTTGCAGTACCGGAAACTACACCCCAGGCCCTATTTTTTTACCCTTTATTTTGAAACCAGATCTCACGAAGTTGTGGAGGGCCTCACTAAGTAGCTGAGGCTGGCCGCGAACCTGGATCCTCCGGTATCCGCCTCCCAAGTACTGGGATTACAAGCGTGCGCCACCACGCCCGGCCAGAGGTCTTTCTATATGTGTAAATATTTTTAGTTTGATTGTGAATTGAGATTTTTCTATAGCTAGCCCATCCTGATGTATAACTTGTTGTGTGAATTTGATTTTTTTATATTTTCAATGATAAAATTTTGATTGATTTGGGATTAGGATATTTAATGTATCTATGTATTTATTCATCTGTCCTGCCATTGCCAAAATAAATTGTGGCGGCTTATAAAGAAAAGTATAAATAAAATAAGATTTAAAAAAGGGAAACAGCAGCTTAACAGTTTAAAGATGTGGTAAGGAGATAGGAAAATGGGTAGAGAAATAAATAATAAAATTTGGACTTAAAAAGCTACAAATATTAAGCTGTCAGTTTTCTAGCATTTAGTCTAAGAGAAAAACTTGATTATCTAATTCTCATTGTATAATAGTAACAATTATATTAGCTCATTAGAAAAGGATGCAGGATTCTCTTTGTCATGAAATAAAAGTTGAGCTGGAGGTTCTGATTGTAAACATTGGCTAACTAGCTTCCTATTGTTAATCTTTATATATCTACATACATGTTACATATATTAGTGTATGCATATATATTTGTGTGTGTATTTATCTGCTGGAATTTAAAAAATTGGATGACTACCAAAAAAGCATTGAGAAATTGCAGACCAAGACTTTCATAAAGAAAGAAAGGAAGGAGAGAGAGGACATTTGGTCCCATGTGACGTTTCCACTAGAGGTATTTGCTGATTTGTAAGTAGCAGTGGAGAGTCTGAGAAGATGAGCAGAGATTTTGGCATTCTCACGAGTCTGGGATGAAATAATTGGAGTTAAGGATCTGCCAAGGAGAAAAGGTTAGGCAGCCAGGCTTTCATTTGAGTTCCTGAAGGTCCAAATCTTAAAAATAAAGGATTGTATGTAGATAGACCATCTACCATGGAGATGGCCTTCCAGCCTAATGCACCATAGAGATGGGTCATCTCTATGGGGCATTAAGAGAATCTGCCCCATTCCCTGGCAAAAGCACAGAATGCATTTATAATGCTTATTGCTGTTAAAAGGCTTATCATGAATACATTAAAAACACCTACAAATGAGTAGGAAAAAATACTGACAACCCAATGGAAAAGTGGGCCAAATTCTTGAACAGACTTTTCACAGAAGAGGATTACCAAATAGCCAAGCTATGTATGGCAAGGTTCACAATTTAATTCTAACTCATTATAGAGATGCCAATTAAAATCACAATGTCATAATACTCCATACTGGATGGAATGTATAAAATTAAAAAGTTTGAAAACACTTAGAATTGGTAAGAGTGTGAAGCAACTGGAACTTTCTTACAGAATTGGTTGGAGTATAAGTTGGTCCAGCCACATTAGAATACCATTTGGCAATATTGGCTTAGTCTGAACAGCCACATGCCGTATGACCCATTAATTTAATCCCAGGTATACGCCCAAGAGAAGTATACACATGGTCCTCTAAAAAACATAGATTAAAATGTTCAGAATGGCGTTATTTGTAACAACCCCCAATAGGAAATGATCTGGTAAAATAGTAGAATAGATGAATTGAGCTGTAGCTGTATGGTTAAATTGGACCGTATTTTGTATTTGTAATAAAACAAAATAAAAAATGAGACTACTGCTCTGCTACACACAATGCAAATGGATGTGACAAACATTATATTGCATGAAAGAAGACAGATACAAAAGTACACTGTGATTCATTTATATAAACTTTAAAAATTGGCAAAGCTTGGCTGGTGGTATTGCAGATGATGATGGGGGAGGAGGGCGGAGGTGAGGATTGCTGGAAGCAGGTGAGGGGGCCTTGGGTGTTGGTCACAGCCTATTTCATGACCCGGGTGGCAGTTACATAGGTGTGTCCACTTTTAGATTGAGCTGGATGCTTGATGATGTTTGTGCTCTTCTCCATGCATATTCTACTTCAGTAAAAAATCCATTTAAAAGAATATTATGATAATTTCTTTCATTGGACTCTGTTCTATTTCTAAGTCATTATTTTTAGATTTACATATTACTCTATTAACCCCAACATCTTCCGGAGAAAGCTTTGGTAACTGTCAAAGATATACAATGGAAAAGATGTGGAAAGTTCAGAACCCACCATAGAGAAACCTATAGCCAGAGAGATGTGAGCCAACTAGAAATAAGAAAAGATGATAATGAAATAGTAATGTCAATTTATTTGCCTTTCTGCAGACATGTACTTTTATTTAACATCAGGCCAAAAATCATATTGTATTTTTATTTTTGTGGTACTGGGAATTGAACCCAGGGGCCTTCTACCTCTGAGCTATACCCCCAGCCCTATTTTATTTTTTATTTGGAAACAGGGTCTCACTAAGTTTCAGAAGGCCTCACTAAGTAGCTGAGGCTGGCCGTGAACCTGCGATCCTCCTGTCTCAGCCTCCCAAAGTACTGGGATTACAACCATGAGACACCATGCCCGGCTGTATTTTTATGGCATAGAAAATAACAAATACATACTGCAGAAAATGCATGAATCTATAAGAAAGAGATAGGGAAAATAGCCACATATAATAAATAACCTTGCCACCCTAAAACGACCTTTGTAAACATGCTGTTGAAAGACCTTCCGTTTAATACATTTTTAAGATATATTTGCAGAGCTGGAATTCTACTTATGAGTTTTTCTAAATCTCCTTTTGCTTATGTGTGATCACAGTGCTCTTAAGCAATATATCTGCTTATCTAACATATCTAAATGGAGAGCAGAGATAATCAGTTGTGATGAGCTATGCATTGAAGACAGAGAACAGCCGCAGAGAATGGAATGAGGGGCTCTCTGTATCTCTAATCGGGGCGTAAATTCCCCTTAGAAAAACGTCTTTTCCTCCATTGTTCGTCTCATAGTTGAGTGCTTTGGAGGCCAGTAATTAGGTAGTTAGGGAATTGTCTAAATTCCCCAGAAAATAGCTTCATTTTTTTTTTTTGACATTTCTGCATTGTAGATGACAAATAAGGCAGAGCTGGGCGGTGTGAAGGAGAAATGGGCACTCTTGTTTCCTCGCTGACCCTGTAAGGGCGTAGTACCTGCTCAGAGGGACATCGTCTTTGGCATCTCGTCTGCTTTGGGATCCTCTTTTCTGCTGGGTCAGGTTTAAATTGCAAGACACACGCTGCACTCGTTGCCTGCCAGTCCGCAAAGTGTCCAGAGTTGTGGGGGAGGTTTAGTTACCTAAAGCCCAGTGACACTCAGGGACCCACACTGTTCAAATGTCCTCATCGCTTTCCTCTCCCTCTTCTCATCCAGGGCACAGGGTAACTTGAAATGCTGCCCTTGGCATCTTTCCTGTGCACAAACTCCCAGCACTGGGTGTAAATTCAGCATAGACAAGGAGGGATGACTGAGAGGTCCCATCAGGCCTGTGTGAAGCTGACTGGCAGGGCATTTCTTCAGGGTTTCTGCCTGAGGCGACTCAGTTTGAATGAAAAGCAACACCCCTGTAAAGCACTTAAAAATTGTGGTAAAATATACAAATCATAAAATTTACCATTTCAGCCAGGCGTGGTGGCGCACGCTTGTAATCCCAGTACTTTGGGAGGTGGAGACCGGAGGATCCGGGTTCGCGGCCAACCTCAGCTCTCTCTCCCCGTCTCTCTCTCTCTCTGTCTCTCTCTCTCTACTTAGTGAGGCCCTCCGCAACTTCGTGAGACCCGGTTTCAAAATAAAGTATAAAAAATAGGGCCGGGGGTGTAGTGCAGAGGTAGAACACCCCTGCGTTCAATCCCCGGTACCGCAAAAAAAAAAAAAATTACTATTTCAGCTATTTTAGAGTGTGTAATTCAGTGACATTAAGTACACTCACAATGTACAACCATCTCTCCATCTACTTCCAGAACTTTTTTGTCTTCCCCAAAGGAGACCTCATACTCATTAGTGCCGGTTCCCATTCCAGTGTACTCTTGTCCCCTCCCCAGGCCCTGGAAACTACTCTGTGTCTCTATGGATTTGTCTATAATGGATATTCACAAAAATAGAATCATATAATAAGTGGTGTTTTTGGTTTTGTTTTTGGTACTGAGGATTGAACCCAGGGGCCTTCTACTTTGGAGCTACACCCCCAGCCCTTTTTATTTATTTACTTTTTAAATTTCGAAACAGGGTCTCACCATTTCCAAGGCTGACCGCAAACCTGTGATCGTTCTGTCTCAGCCTCCCAACTACTGGGATTACAGGTATGTGCCACTGCACCAAGCCTGTGTCTGTTTTCTTTGATTTACCATTTTTGTTGGGATCATCCATGTTTGTAGCACGTTTCAGCACTTCAGGTCTTTTAAGGCTGAGTACTATGCCATCGCATGGATAGACCACATGTTGTCTACCCATTCATTCTTCAGTTGTTGGGCATTTTAGTTGTTCCCGTCCTTTGGCTATTGTGGATGAGGCTGCTATGAATATGCATGTACAAGTGCCTGCTTGAACCCCGTTCTCAGTTCTTTGGGGATATAGATCTAGGAATAGGGTTGCTGGGTCTTTGATAATTCTGGTTTAATTTTTTTGAGGAAGCGCCAACTACTTTTCACAGTTAGAAAATGATATTAAGGCTGGAAACTTTTAATACAAGGGTTCATCTCAGGATAAATTAGGAAGTAGTATGAGAACGTCTCTCTCACCCTGTCCCCCTCATTCCTCTTGGTGTCCAGTTTCTTCATGAAAACACATTCATCTTGCTTCACTTACTGAACCACAGAATGTGGAGGGGGAGGTTCAGTATGTGTATTTGATGATGTTGCAGACTTCTATTAATGGACTGTGTGGTCTTCATAATTTACAACTTAATAAGATTTTCCAGGGTATAATGCTTCATTCTAAAAGTTAAGACTAATGATATGATTTCTGCCATTAAGGCAGGTGGATGAGAAAGATGCTTTGGTAGTTTGGGATGGGAAGAGGACTTGAGATCCCTTGTTCACATGAAATAAGGAGGTGATGTTGTGGTTTATATTGAGAATGTCCTCTGGAAGAGCCCATGTGTTGATGTGCAGAGTTGATATAATTAAGTCAAGAGTATTGTAATCTCTTCAGTGGATAAATCCATTCTAATGGGTTTATTGAGAAGTAACCTAGGCAGGTGGGGTGTGGTTGGAGGAGGTGGGTCACTGGGGGTGTGGCCTTGGGGACTGTGCGTGTGTCCTTGAATCCCCTTGCTTGCTCTCTCTTGATTTAGGCCTCTATGATGTGGGAACAGAGCACTTGCTCCCTCCCTCTCTCTGCCTTCTGCCACCATGCCTTGAGATCCACGGATGTAACTCCACCTGAGCCCCAGAAATCTCCATAACTGTGAGCAAATAAATCTCCTTCCTCTAAATTGTGGTGATCAGTCGTTTTGGATTACAGCAGTGAGAATGCTGACTGAGATAGGTGACGTATTGTAGGACGGATTCTAGGGCATATTGTTGGATATGGTTGGACATAAGCTGCTCTCATTCAAAAGCAGATTCCTGGACCTGCCCAGTTTAGTCAAAAGGAACAGAGTGGGTTGATTGGAAACTACTGTAATCAGTTTAGTACAAAATAAATTAGGGATCCAGGGAGAGCAGTTGCTTGAATATGCTTCCAGAAGAGCTGAGTGGAAATCAGCTTCTGTTAGTATGTTGTGTTATGCCTTCACTGTGTTATGACTTTTTTACTTGTAGATTAACTGACGTGACACAAGCCTGGGAATTGGCTGAGAGACTGACAGAGCATTGTTCATGGTCAAAAGAGATAGCAACCTACAATCTTTTCATTTAGAAATTTGTGATTATTTGGCATTGCTGGATTCTGTGTTTTTGTTAGATACGTACATTTAATAATTTTATTTTAAGCATTTATCTAACACTTTCGAGTGATTTTTTTCCTATTCTCAAACTGGTGAATCTTAAGTTGTCTTGCACGTTCTACCACTTACTGGAAGCTTTTAATATGAGGCTTTATTCGTGAGGAGGAAACTTTAAGAGTGTGATAAGCCGTAGCATTTAGTGCTTAAGACGTAACGTCGTGACCCTTGTTCCCATCTCCAAATCTATATGATAGAGATAACAAAGTATCTCATGGAGTTAATTTAAAGATGGCTTAGCTAATATTTGGTGAAGCTCATGGGACATTACATATTTCTTTGTTATAATATCAGCAAAGAGAAAGGAAATCTTAATACTGTCTCCTTTGAACACATGTCAGAAATATTGCTAAAAAATATTTAGTATAATTCAGGATATCAGGCAGTTGTTGCTCACTTGATATCCTGGGATAAGATAACAGGTGCGCTATGCTGACAGTGTTGCCAAATTCACACATGGCTGAGATATGAATAGTGGTGCTAATTATACCTTGCAGAATGGGTACCCAATTAATGTAATAGAGAATCCCACTAAACCTAACTTCATATCAGCCGTGCTAAAAATAGCATAATCCCTGTGGTGACTGATATGCTGACTTTATTTGTCTGTTTAGCTATCATAAGAATTTATTATGTTATATTCTCGGACTCTATCTGTTATAGGAATTGGGAAGGAAAAAGAAAGAAATAATTCTTCCATAATATGCATTCTCAAAGTTTAACTTCAGTTGCCTTATTTTATAGATTTCAAAGGAGGGGCTACCTTGTTCAGTCATGTAGTGAATAAACTAGTTCAATGCCACAAACAACCAGGAACTAAATACAACTTTTTTATTGTCTATTTTAATTTAGAAGCTTATAGCATGAAAAATGAGCAGGCTAACCTTTTAGAATATGAAATAGATGAGTATCCTTTTTTGCTTTGATGATTTAAGCAAATAGTCAACATACCTCCACCCATAAAAACAAGCCACGAGTCACAAGTCGCAGGATTATGTTTTCCAAATTTAAGGAATGTATGTGCCCACTTTAATGGAAAAAAAATCCACTCATTCTCCTCTCATTAAATTAACCAAGATCATTTTAAGATAACAGTACTTATTATTTGTGCAAATGTAACTAAGTATAATAAGCTTGTTATGCTTATAAATAGTAAACCATTATAAATCAAAATGGACTTACACATGAAGTATCAAGAAAAATCACTAAACCCATAAAATCCAAATTCTACACTGATTTAAGAAAACTTAGATGCCAATCACAATGCGACTCTTTAGATCTGTGTAGTTTTGGTATCGTGGACTCAAACTTTTTAGTTCTTTAGTGGAACCATTAAGAAATCATCATTCATTTATTTCACCAGATTTCATTTGGCCTTCAACTGGCACAAGTACTTCACTTCTATATTAATTCCTCCTCTGCTTTCTCGGCATTAGCCCATGAAAATTAAAACAGTACCTCTTGGTGTCGGTACAATAGAAAAATGCAAGCAAGGGTGCTAATGTAGAACAGAAGTGCTCACTTATAAGGTGGTTCTCCACACAGCCCAAAGTATGCTTTCAAAAAACTTTTAGATCATCATCCAAAAGAAGACACAAAAATAAAAAAATTTCATTCTAAGGCATTTGACCAGACTTTCTTCCCAACCCTTAATTTTTTCCCAATGACTTGTTTTGTGCTGTCTTTATCGTTCTACTTCTAGAAGTTTAGCTCTTCAACTTGACTTTGGCAGGGGACTTAGCTGAACTTCAGGGACCTCTGGCCCATGCAGATTTTGTCATTCTCTAGAATGTGCATCTAGTAGTTTGCACCGATAAATTCCTTCACAGTTTTTGGCTTTTCTGACTCCTGTTGCCCAAAAGGGAATAGAGAATAGGTCGAATAAGAAACAACAAAAGAAAAGTCCCTACTGCCATCCAAAATTCCCTCTGTTCATTGCAGTCTGTAGAGAAGCCCACAAATGATCTCAGATATGGAATACATCAGCTATGCTTCCCCCCACTTTCCTCCTCTTTCTGTTCCACACGGAGTACGACAGACAGCCTGACCAATTGCTCTACAATGCATTTTGACACGGACGTTCACTTTTTCTGTTGCCCACCAAGGATTTTGTATTCTTATACCACGCTTTCAAAACCCTTCACAATATAACCTCAACTCACCTTTACCTCCCAAGCACCACCTCCCCCTAGAGTACAACGCAGTCCAGCCAAATTGGATTACTGTTTGTTCCCTGTGCTCATCTACTTCTGTCCTTGCTCATGCTATTCCGTCTGCTGGGAATGCCTCATCCCCCATCTGCGCCTTCTGAAATCTGATTCGTGGCTTCGTGCCCAGCTCAGAGCCCTCCTCCTCTGTGGCGAAAAGTATTGTGTGATCATCTCAGCTGGAAGAGAGACTCCTTGCTCCTTTTCCCCAGGACCCCCGCTTCATGCTGTCTTGCATGATAGCCGTTGTATGCACATCGCGCTTCTGGCTCTTTGGAGAGTGTCAGATCCTGGAGGCAGGGACCAGGCCTAATTCACATTTCTATTTTCCCCCACCATATAGCCCAGTGCTTTTGGCATAGAAGAAACAAAAACTTTTTTTTTTTTTTGCATAACTAGAAAACAGAAAATCACAATTCTAGAAGAGGTGTAAGTAGTTGAATACAACTGCAAGTAATGAGTGATATTTTATTTTTATTTATTGGTACTGGGGTTTGATTGGGACATTCTACCTCTGAGCTACACCCCTCCGTCCTTTTTGTCTTATTTTTGAAACAGGGTCTTGCTAAGTTGCTGAGGCTAGTCTCGACCTTGTGATCCTCCTGTCTCAGCTTCCCAAGTTCTGGGGTTATAGGCATGCACCATTGGGCCCGGCAGGGATGGTATTTTACCTTCAAAAATAGCAAATCTACTTGGGAGGCTGAAACAGGAGGAGTACAGGTTCAAGGACAGTCTCAGCAAGTAATGAGACTCTCTTCAATCTAGCGACACCCTGTTTCAAAATAAAAATAAAGTAGGGCTGGGGGTATCCCTTGGAGGTAAAATGCCCCTGGGTTCAATCCCCAGTAACACACACACACACACACACACACACACACACACAAACACACAGCAAATCATGCTGGACGTGGTGGCGCACCTTTGTAATCCCAGTACTTGGGAGGCTGAGACAGGAGGATCACAAGCTCACTGCCAGCCTCTGCAATTTAGTGAGACCCTGTTTCCAAGTGAAAAATAAAATAGAGCTGGGAGTGTAGTTCAGAGGTAGAATGCTCCTCGGTCCAATCCCTAGTAACCACACACACACACAAAAGCAAATTATCTTGTAGAGTTAGATAACTTTTTCTAGGTTTCAGGACAGATAGTTATTTTCACGGATGATCAATAATAAATTTAATGATTTGTTCAAAGGTAAAATATGATCATTATAAAGAATAGGTAGACTATTTCCACTCACTGAAATGTTACGTGAAAGTAGGAGACCTTATGGGAAAACAGAGTCCAAGACTCTGGTCCAAGGACATATTATTAACCGTCTAAACTGTTTACCCAAATCGGCTGACTTTGGGGCTCGCCCCTGTACTTTCTGGCAATCTTTTTTTTTTCCTGTGAACTTTTGAAACATGAATGACTAATTCACATCAGTTCACTGACTTTACTGACTACTTATTTATTTTCTCTTGGTGTAGCATATATTAATGAGAAAGTGAAAAATACATAGAGATACATTCTTCTACTAAAGTCTGACACAAAACTGAGGTCAAACTTATCATGTGGAGGAATGTTTTGGGTTTTAAATAAATAATTTTCTTTTACCGGTCCCTATTAGTATAAACACCTTTATGAATGGGCACATTTTTCCCCCCCTGGTGGTGTTTGTTTTCAGTCGCGTCTAAATATATTACTTTCTCCTTATTACATCACTATTGGTTGCCAAAGTTATAATAATAAATTTATCAAGAGGAGGTGCCTGCCATGCAGACATTCCTAGTTATGAGGAGGGCAGTGTTGTTAAAAACGTCTTAGTCACAAGGATGATTGGCCCTTGGAGCCACCATATGACTGGCCTCTATAGGTGGCTGCCTGCTTCCTGGGAATCTGACCACCATCAAAGCCTGTGGCCGTTGTGGAAGCTGTGTGAGTGGCACATTGTTTTGGGAGTAACATATTACTTTTTTGTACACTGTGGTACCCCCCGCCCCGTAGTTGCGGGAAATTAGATCGTTTTTCTTCTGAAAGTTAGGCTTTAAGCTCAAGGGATAGTAGCAGAGATGTTCAGGAAACTGAGAAGGACTGATTGAGTCTTAGTTTAGCATCCTAACATGCAAATAAAAACAAGAAAATGTCAGAAAGTGGGGCTGTTTTGTCATCCAGGGACTTACCAAGGAGAATCAGCGAGGCGCGTGTTGGCCGTGCCTGTCCCAGGGCTGTGTGGGAAGAAAACAGGCTAGCCAGGGCTGTTTGGTTTTTTGTGCTGGTTTCATTGGGCAAGTGTATGGTGAGATTACTCAAAATGTGGAGTTGGAGTTGGAGCCAAATAATTGTAGTGACAGCACTTCGGATCCTATTGGTAAAACCACCTTCACCGTCAGAGGCAGGCACCTGGCTATGTTGACCTGATGCCATTTATGTCTTTTATTTTTTTAAATTTTCAAATGTTTTTTTTATTTATTACATTTATTGGTGCATTGTAGTTATGCATTTTGATAAGTGTCAGGGTATCAGAAGCATGCATGCGCACATTGCTCATTTAGCCCTCCCTCAAATCCCACCCTATTCCCTCCCCCTTTCCTCCTTTCCGTGCTCAGCATAGTGATTGACTCTGATAAGTTTGTGTGTACACATCGTGTGCATTAGTGTATTCTGATTCATATGGTGGAAGCCTTCTTTGTGGCTGTAACCTCGATAATTTGGCTTATGATCAGGAGATGAGTTCGACGTGCTGGCTCAGAGAATTCTGGCTTCTGTGGCCCCTGTTTCTCCAGTCAAAATGGTAAGTCCGATGACCTTGAGATCTGGGTTAAAGCGAGTGGCTCTGTCCTCAGTGCTAACAAACAAAATCTCCTTTGTGAGGCGGTGAAGCTGAAAGCCAGTCTGCAGACTGTGATGAAGCCAATGCACAAGGGGCCTGCCATCTCGAGAGGCTGTGCAGGAGTTTTGCCAGATGGAGGCAGGGGGAGTGAGTGTGCTGAGCACATTCTCTGAAAGCGGAACACGGGAGGCCCACGTGTTTGCACGTTCGTGCCATTTGCTCGCTGTTCACGGGGCGAGTGGGTCCTGGAATCAGCCCCTGCTCAGTGCTCGAAGCTGCACTCCCCGAGGAGTCCGGGCTCACTCCCCGAGGAGTCCGGGCTCTTTTCTAGTTGCAGAAAGGCACAGTTTGGTCCTGAATTAGAGCCTTGGCATTGGTTATACTTATCATGAAAAGTGTTTTAGTATAAGCCACCTTATGTATGTATTTAAAACCTCACCAGTCCTATCTTGAGATTGACTGAGCAAGGGTCTCCAAATATATGGGTCATTCACCATTGTTAGGAAAAAATATAAGCATGTCAATATAATTGTGTATATACTTTTTTTTCGGTACTGGGGATTGAACCCAGGGGCATTCTACCTCTGAGTTACACCCCCAGTCCTATTTTTTTATTCTTTATTTTGAAACAGGGTCTCACTAAGTTGTGGAGGGCCTCGCTAAGTAGCTGAGGCTGGCCGCAAACCTGAGATCCTCCTGTCTTAGCCTCCCAAGTACTGGGATTACAAGCGTGTGCCATCACGCCCAGCTGTGTATACACTTTTATTTCTAAATTAGATACAGGTACAACTCTTCTGAGGTGTATGTTCATCATCTCATATATTTAATGACAAAAAGGAGGAAATAAAAATAAATGTAAACAGAAGATCTTGTGTGCTTAACTCCGGAGATCAATAATGTTGGGAAGTGGATGCTTTGCCCTAATAATGGATATACGTCTAAAAAAGTTGTGGGGGGCCTCTCATCCTTGAGTGATTCACCTTCTCCACTCTGTATCTCCCCACAACACCCTAAATTCAGAAAGCCTTTTATTTATCTATTTCAAATTCTAGTCAGAATCAGTTTAACATCTTAAAAGACACCCCGTATTCTTCCCCATAACAAATCCTAGCAATTGGTATTTAGGTAAGACCTTAGTCTTGACCATCTTCCAGTAAGTGATTTAATCAATTAAACAAAACAATGTTAAGCAGCTTAAATTGATAAATTCAAACACTTCACCAATAATATTTTGGTTTTTACAATTCTGAAGGTATCCCCAGAGTCTGCTACAAAGACAAAGATAAATAAGTTTCTGGAAATGTCACTATTACTATCAACAATAGCTACAATGATATCTTTTATCTTAACTGGTTTTAAAAAGAAGCCTGGTTGGCCAAACCTATTGCAGAAATTGGCCATCGAGACAAATGTTTCCTGCTGCTGTGACAGGTTTCTAGAAGTTTTGCTTCATTATCTTTGATCCTGTTATCTGGATGTCGGTCCAGGGTAGCTGGCGATAGAACTCCAGTGCCATTCTGGTCTGTGTCTGTATTTTTATAGTATTGGCACCAGACTCTGTCTGGCAGAGTGATTCCATGAAGAGGGTCAATTAGCCTGGTTATGACTCCAGAAGGTCTGTTGAAAGAGACAGAGTCCTGGATAAATAGGGTTAACCCTTCAGAAGTTACTGGAACCTCAAAGCTCACTTTGCATCTTACTGGAAGGGTGTTCTTCAGAGGTCAAAGGAGTGCTCTTTATATATCCAGGAACTGCTCACAGGGAAATACTTCTTGTTCCTATTTAGAGAAAATGATTCCTTGGGTTGATAATGTAAAGAAAGTGAGATAAAGTATGAAGGAGAGCATCTTTCCGTAGACTCCTCTTAACTACTGAAGAAGTCCTGTCTTTCTAATACCTAATATTTAATTGATATTTGGCATCCACTCGGGGACTTTGGCAAATATTTTGGATGCCCATTTTCTCTCAATGCTCAGCACTATTTTTATTTTTATTTTATTTTTTATTTATTTATTTTTTTGCAGAACTGGGGATTGAACCCAGGGGCATTCTACCTCTGAGCTATACCCCCAGCCCTATTTTTTATTCTTTATTTTGAAACAGGGTCTCACTAGGTTGCGGAGGGCCTCACTAAGTAGCTAAGGCTGGCCGCGAACCTGGATCCTCCTGTCTCAGCCTCCCAAGTACTGGGATTACAAGCATACACCACCACACCCGGCTTCAGCACTATTTTTAAATATACCTCTTATGACTTCTCAGAAACATCAAGCATCTGGTGGAAACAGATACAGAAATCATAATCTAAAGCCAATCACACACCATGGACTCACAAAAGAAGAATTCTAATTGATCTAACTATCAAGGACAGTTGTAATCTACACTGTGTATAACAATTGCGTGTGAGTGTAGCTGGTGTGGATCTGAGTGTAAAGAATTGGTTTTCATGTTTTCCACTAAAAATGTTGAGTATCATTCATACATACATATTCACACATTTAATGTTTCTGTGTGTGTGTTTGCAAAGTGCCCACCCATCTATCATTTTATCTTGATTCTTATAATAATTCTACAAATTAATAAGTGGATATTATTATTCCTATTTTATTTATTTAGAAACCGAGTCTCCAAGAGGCTAAGAGGCTTTCCTGATGATGATGATAAATGGGAAAAAAATTTCCACGGATCTCTAAATGTATATATTTAATTGCTTATTTGACAAGTTTCCTGGGATATCTTTAATCAACTTAATTTGTCCAAAATGAATTCTTGGCTTTAATCCCCAAAGTGTTCCCTACTCACTCACCAGTCTTCCAAAGTGAACAGCACCATTGTCCTTTTATTGTGTATATAGAAACCCAAGCACCATTCTTGATATTTTTAAAGCAATCTCCTACTTCTAAGACATAGTCAACACATCAGATACACCAGAACTAAATATGGCATCACTTCTAAAATATACATTCTCTCCATTCTGTCCACCCTCACTGCCAATTCCCTCACTGAATCACCGCCGTCTCTTGCTGGGCCACAAAAGTGGCCTCCTGCATTTTACTCTTACCTCCTGTCAATTCTCTACTCAGCATGCAGTTGATCTATATGCAAAGTGGGTAATGCCCCCCTCCTCTTAAAAATCCAGCAGTGGCTTCCCATTGCTCTTGGAGTGAAATCTCAATTCTTTATCTTGATCTGCATGGCCTGTACAACCTCATTTTGTTGTTCAAATCCCTCATATTAACAGTAGGAAATTAAGATATTTTGATATGAAATGTCTTGCCCAATGTGACACAAGGACTCAGTGACTGGATCCATGCCTGTTATGTCTGGCACGGGATTTAGTTAGACAGTGTTGTAAAGGTATTGAGAATAATTTCCTAGGCCTTTCTTTCAGGTATTTGGGTGAGACTGGCTCCATTTTAAGCGGAATGTTACACTTAGGTAGGTAAAATGTTAGGATTCTACAGTTAGAATTTAATCAAGATCTTTTAGCCTATTTATGAATGTTGGGAGTCTGGTTTACCTACCACCACACCACACATTCCTGATGACTCATATAAGATAAACCAAGAAGGAACTTAGCTACTAAAGATCGCAATTGTTAAAAGGATTGTTCGATCCATAAAAGAACCATTCTTGACAAATGACTTCATGAGTATCGCCTTTTGTTATCCATCTGGATCTTCCTCTCATAGGGCTCGAGAAGTCCCTGCAGGGGTCATTCTTGGCAGGAACAGAGAGTGTCCTCAAGGGATAGCATGTGTCAGGATCCCACCCTGTGGCCAGCCTTGAGTGGCCGTGGTGGAGAAGAGGGCACTGCGACACTACCTGTGGGATGCGGTCCTGCATGGTTGATACTTGCAACCTGCACAGCACCTCGGCACATGCTATCTTCTCAGTATCTCAGTTGGTCCCCCTCTCAGATTCCCTTTAGGGGTCAGGGTGCCTACCTGCCACTGCTGTGAGGGTTGGCGGCTAACACTTCAGAGCTGTGCCTATTGTCCTAGCAAGCTACCTTGGCTAGAAATGCTTGGGCACACAATCAAGGGCAGCCCACAGTTAGCGACTGACAGATATGCTGGCAAAAACTGGGTATCTTGCTCAAGGTAGGACAACTCTGTGGTCATCATGCTCCAAAGTTCCCCAGGACAGCAGACGAAAAGTAGACTTTGGCTGAGCCGGCATTTTCCCCTAGCTTCTTCTCCTGTCCTACTTTCCAGATTCTACCAGCAAGCATGCCCTTAGCAACTCGCTTGTATAATATTCCCAGTGCGGCCTCTGGCCCTAGGGAATCTGACCTAGAACACTTAGTACTTGAGAGCAGTTGTAAATGATAGAGTTGAGGAGTTCCTTGGTGCCTCAGAATGCCGCTAACATCTCTTTTATACTCTGGGGTACCAATGGCGGTTCTCAGGAATGCACCTAGAAAGTTTCGTTTTGAATTTCAGCCTGACGAATCCCAGCTATGAACTCCTTTGGTGTCACCTACTTGACAACTCCTCAATCTTCAGGGCTGAAGTGGAAACAGAGTGTTTTGGGTACTAAGCACCCTCTTGTGTCCACCTGTCAGTCAACCTCAGGATGAGCACCCTTAATATTCCCATTTTACTTAAGCTCATCTTGTAAGAAAATAATGTGTTCAATGTTCATTTGCATACCACCTCTTTAATTCTTTTTATCTTCCTTCCTTCTTCTGGGACTAGGTCCATTTTCTCCCATCTTTTGTTATACTCGTCTGGGCCTATTTAGTCATAGGTATCCTGATTTAACCCAGAAGAAGAGGCAGGTGTTCTCCTAGGAAGTATAGTGATTACACCTTGTCACAGGTTGAGCTGCCCAGGAAGCCAACTTTGTGCAGAAAGAAGCACACATGAGGTTTATTAGGGACTGCTAAGAGGATCAACAGCTATGGAGGAAAGAGGAGGAAGCAGGACTAGGCAGGTGGAGAACAGAGCTGCAATGCAGTCTTGATGGAGCTTTGAGGCTGGGACGATCCTTCAGAATTGTCCTGGGTTGGGCAAAGGCATGGGGTCTGCACACCACCATGTCAATGATTCATCAGATGTGGACTGTCCCAGGAAGGGAAGTGATCTTGAGCACAGAGGCCTTCTTTAGCCTCTGCCTGCAGCAGCCCCAGCAGCGACAGACTAATCTCTCATTCCTAAAGAAGAATATGGGTGGTGTAGAAACAGTGTAGTTACTTCTGTGCTTAGGAAAATCCCAGGACAGAGACCTGGTCTACTCCTCTAGGATCGACTTAGGTGGCCTCATCCTCTGAGGTCACATTTGACCCAAAAGCCTGTGTCCAAGAATGTCTTGCAGGCAGGTTAGTTGCTGCCTCTGACTACTTCTAGGTTAAAGTTGGTTGGGGCTGGATTTGAACACTAACTTACTTCTAGGTGTCTTCTACCTGCTGTTCCAAGAAGAAAATAGAGTTGTTTGAAATCCTGGTTGCTCTGTTAGAGGATGATGTTTTTGTAACATAAGATTATGAATTCTATTTCTGGTATCGTAAGATTTAAATTTAGCTGGGAGCTGGACTGGCTGTGTGTCTTTGACCACATATCTATTAAAAGAAAGCCCTGGGCTATGAGAAAAATGCTTATGACAGCTTCTCCAAGTGTTTTGGCAAGTCTGAAAGAAGGAAGAATATTTGAGAAGTGCGAAACTTAATGGAAATTCAAGTAGACATGGAACAATGAGATTCAGGAAAGTGTCAATATAGATAAAAATGTCAACTAATTGACTTGATCAAATATAAGACTTCCGACACTTTTTATTTTTATTTTCATTTTTATAGGCATGCACATTTCCTTACAGGTTTTATATTTCTTCTGATAAACGTATGTCTACAGTGAGTATGCCTTTTTATGTAAAAAGGAAATGATAGATGGCCAGCTATGACATTTTAAAATTATGAGTTATAGAGCATTTTATAAATTACTACGCATACAGAGTGCTTGAATAAATGGAACATGTTTGAGTAGCCCATCAAATTGCAGCAGGTTTGATCTAATCTCCAGCCTTCTTTAACCCTCTTACTAAATGGTCTGGTAGGCCAGCATAGCTACGAAAATGGTTTAAGATGCTGCCAAAAACCCCAAAGAGGATTCTGTTCGGTGTAATTGGGTAGCACATTTAGCATTAGAGATTTCATAAGCTTCTCAGTGATCTATTCAGGAGAAGTGAAGCCTCTTCACTTTAATTTATACAGTACCTCTATGGGCAAATATCTCTGATAAAACCTTTAATCTCACCACAGCTTACAGCCCTGCTAACAAAACATGGTAACAAGTCGTCAGCTATGAGACTGTAGTTTCAAAATGGACTCAGAAAAAAATTCCTTCAGGGTGCGTGGGAGAGGGGTTGATCCTGCTCCTGGGAGCTGGTTTTGCATGAAAATTCAAAATATGGGGTTATTTCTCTTAGTTGCTTTTATTTTTCTCAACTGGAAAATGTGGCAGAGAAAGGTGGTTTTGTCCTTTTGGATATCCATATTGGGGAACCAAATAAAATCCGGAAGACCTAATAAGATTTAGCTTTCCAGCAATATAAATAATTTAATCAGATTAATGACATTGTTCTACCTGAGGGGTTCCATAATTAGTGGATTATTGAAGCCACGTGAAAGTTATCTGCCATTAGCACCTGGAGGAATTCCTGTTGTCTTAGACTGTGGAATCGAGCGATATGAATATTCTTGTCATGCAAACTGTAAAGATAATAAGCCCCTGGCATTTTGTAAGCTATATAAATCCACAGATTTCACATTAAATATTTAAGGCACAGGAGGTGTTATTTGTTAGAATATAGATAAAAGGAGTTCAACTGCTCCAACCCTTATTTTTCCTTTTGGGAAGTTTCTTTCTTTGTTGAAGGTACTTTCAAGTCTTTATTATTGTGTTTTTTTCTCTCTTTAGTTTGTGGATTGCTTCAGTTCCTCTGGAGATATTCTTTGGGTTTTGTATGAGAAACATTCACAATATTTTTACAGAGGGTTTGTCCTTTTCATACGAAAAGGAAATTCATACCAGGAGTGCAAACAGATATGAATCAAGCAACATCTCAATATGTGGCAAATTCTAAAAATCTGCAAAAAGATCATCTCATTACTTTGTCCCTAAAATATTTGAAAACCAACTCCCCCTTCCAGCTTTAGGGGTTTCATTCCTTTCGTTTACATGTTATTTAGCTAAGGGGAAAAAGACTGGCCTTTACATGTGGGCCTATTATTTAGCTTTTCATATCTTTGTAAGACCTTGTATATCGGCAGCATTCATAAATCAGAAATTAAAAATACTGTGTGATGCTATGTGTCTAAGTGGTTGATGTAGAAAATACTGTCACCACAGCTTATGTAGAGAGATGACAGAACAGATTTGGTTATAACAGTATATGCCACTGTGATGTGGTATTTCCAGATTGAAGCACTTCTCGCCGGGTAAAGGTGCTGCTTCTTTAATAGAGCTTCATTCACATAAGATAATATTTCCGTCAGGTTTTGTTGGGAGAGGGATGGCATACTCAGATGGGTGAGCTGAGGAGAGATGAATGGAGGGGCCTTTTGTAGACTCAGAGGCAGCATTAAGGAAGCCATCTAGCAATGGTGAAGCAGCCCAAGGCTGGTGTTTTAGTCAGCATTTCCATTGCTGTGACCAAAACACCTGACACAAACAACACAGAGGAGGAAAGGTTTATTTGGATCACGGTTTCAGCGGTACAGCCCATAGATGGCCAACTCCAAGGCAGACCTTATGGAAGCATGGCGTAGTTGAGGGAAACTGAGCTCAACTTAATGGTGGCAGGAAGTGGAGAGAGGCAGGAAGTGACCAAGGCCAGATACAGTCCCCAAGGCCATACCCTTAGTGACCTACCTCCTGTAGCCAAGCCCCACCTGCCTAAGTCGCCACCCAGCAAATCCATTCAAATTATTATTCATTCAGTGGATTTATTCACTTATGAGATCACAGCCCTGATTCAGCTGTCTCACCCCTGAACATTTTTGCACTGCCAGTACATGAGCTTTTCCAGGGGACTTGCTATGTTCAAACCACAATAGCTAGCACCAGTAGAGGGCCCTTGCCACACAAAGACCTGAGACGAACGTGGGAGGAGGTGGTAACCAGTCTCCAGCTGCTGCAGAAAAGCACCACCCAGCAAGAATTAACATACTTTATTACTATCAGCAGTACACCAAAACTGCCAGCAAGGAAGTAGCTGGTGGAAAAAAATACCCCCAAATCGCATTCCTCTCATTCTCCAAACTGTTACCTCCCATTGACTGGACCTAATTACAAGGGCCTGCTGTTACTGCCCATGGAAGCCAGGATCCCAGGCCACAGACAAGGTAGGATGAGGGTGGAGGGTAGGGTGGTGGAGAATGAGTCTGAGTAGCAAATGGGAAAGTCCAATGTTATTTTAAATATTAAACAAAATTGTTTGGTAGAGTTCTTCCAATAAGAGACTTTATGGAGGACAAAACATTTACCATGAGAGTGATAGAATTTAAATGCTAACATGTATGGTATGGATTTACAGTATGGTTAGGTATATAAAGTCACATTCAATTATATACATACACATACATATGTGTGTATAATATATATATATACAAATATTTGTACATACTACAAAATACCACTATGGCTTTCCCAGAGCATTTATTAAGTTGTTATTATTATTGGTAAAGGAATGTGTCTGTCATAATCATATTCAAATTTATATTTCCTTCAGATAGTTTTAGTACTATCTGTTGATCAGTTGTGATGTATTGGGAGTTAATCTATGATAGCCTGTGTAGGACTGAATATAGCTTTCTCTCAAAGTTTTTGTATTAGTTAACAATATTCGCACCACCCTTATTTCTGCAATTGTTCCAAGTTCATAGATCAAATACACAGGTTTACAAATATGTTTATAGTACTTTGTTTAGAAGCTCTAGAGCTTTGTTTTTAATGTGTTATCCTTGTTTTTACTGTATGAATCAGTGTGACTTTAATATTCAGCAAAATTTACTCTCCATCATATGCTTTGTTTTACAATTGGTTAAAGTTACCCCTATTTCCTTCAGTGGCAATATAAGAGGTCGCTGTTGCTGCTGTTGTTGTTCGATGCTGGGGGGCCTCAAGCATACCAGGCAAGTGGTCTGTCACTGACCCACACCCTCAGCCCAGAAGGGATTTTAATATAATATTCCAGCTTTTTTGGAGAAGGAAGGTGTTAAAACGTTATCTCAGGTAAGCCACTACCTTAAACATTCTCTCTGCTTTCTAAAGTAATTGAGTCTGTACTTCCCTATCACATACCTCTTACACTTTTCTTTCTGCTCCTCATAGATTCATCCACAATGTTGTTTTAAGTGGGGAATGTTTTAGTTTATGCTTTGTCTATTTTGTGCCCTCTTTCACATTGGTTGTGCATTGTTACAGATTTTTTTTTGGCAGAGGAGAAAGAAGGTACATTTTTGCTCCTTCCTTCCTTCCTCCTTCCCTTTCTTTTTTAAATTCAATTAATTTATTTCTTTTCTTTTTTTTTTGCGGTACCAGGGATTGAACTCAGGGGCATTCTATCTCTGAGCTACACCCCCGGCCCTATTTTTTATACTTTTATTTTGAAACCGGGTCTCATGAAGTTGCAGAGGGGCCTCACTAAGTAGCTGAGGCTGGCCGCGAACCTGGATCCTCCGGTCTCTGCCTCCCAAGTACTGGGATTACAAGCGTGTGCCACCATGCCCGGCTATTTATTTATTTTCTAATTGATGCATTGCAATCATAAATCTTGATGGGTTTCAGGGTGGTAGAAGTATACATGCACACATTGGTCAATTAGCCCTCCCCCAATTCCCACCCCCATTCCCTCTCCCTTCCCTTTTTCTCATGCTCAGCATAGTAGTTGACTTTGATATATTTGCATATGCACACCCTGTGCATTAGGGTGTTTACCTCTTCCCCCCTCCCATCCCCCTCAGTTAGTTTTCCTTCTTTACTCATCTGAGGTTTTCTCCATCTTTGTCTGGAGTCCCTCCTATGACCTATTCTCCCTAGCTTCTGCATATTAGGGAGAGCATCCGACTTTTCACTTTTTGTGACTGACTAATCTCACTAAGCATAATGTTCTCTATTTCCTGGAAATAATGTAATTTTGTTCTTCTTGATGGCTGCATAAAATTCCATTGTGTACATATCCCATAGTTTTGTAATCCATTCATCTGTTGATGGGCATCTTGGCTGGTTCCATACTTTGGCAATTGTGAATTGTGCAGCTATAAACATAGACACACAACCATTAGTCTGGTAATTTGGTTTCCATTCTTTTGGGTAGATACCTAGGAGTGGTATTGCTGGATCATATGGTAGGTTCATTCTCAGTCTTCTGAGGATCCTCCACACTGTTTTCCAAAGCACTAGCACTAATTTGCAATCCCACCAACAATGTATTAGAGTTCCTACTTCTCCACATCCTCACCAGCATTTGCTATTGTTTGTGTTTTTAATGATTGCCATTCTATTTGGGGTTAGGTGAAATCTCAGGGCAGTTTTGATTTACATCTCTCTGGTTGCTAATAATGCTGAACATTTTTTCATATACTTATTGGCCATTTGTATTTCTTCTTTTGTGAAGTGTCTATTTAGTTCACTTGCCCAGTTTTTGATTGGGTTGTTTGTGTTCTTAGCGGTGAGTTTCTTGAGTTCTCTGTATATACTAGATATTAGTCCTCTATCAGAGGAGTAGCTGGCAAAAATCTTCTCCCATTCTGTCGGCTCTCTGTTGAGGTTCTTGATAGTTTCTTTTGCTGTATAGAAGCTCTTCAGTTTAATGCAATCCCACGTATTGATCCTCTTTTTAATGTCTTGTTCCTTTGGGGTCTTGTTGAGTAAGTTTTTTCTGTGCCTATGTGTTGATGTGTTGGACCTATGCCCTCTTCAAGGAGTTGTAAGGTCTCTGGTCTGATTTCTAGGTCTTTTCAAGATCCATCTTGAATTGACTCTCTGCAGTTTCTGGTTTTACAACAGTTCCCTGGCTTCCTTGTTGGCGGCCTGCAGAAGCTGCAATGCTGGCGCGGTCTGACCAAGATGGCGCCGCTGCCGCTTCCGCCGACGCAGCAGTTCGGGTCTGTGTCGCGCGTGGAGCGAGTCGCTGCTCGCCGTCACTGCTGCTATTCTGCAGCTGCTGGGTTCACAGCAGGTCGCTGGCGTCTCCGCTGGTCTTGTGTGGAAGCCACAATGCTGGTAGCCGCCGGCAAGGTCCTACCAAGATGGCGCCGCCGCAGCCGCTGTGGCCGCCGTTTGGCGTGTCGAGTGTGGCGGAGCCGCTGCTCGCTTCCGTCTCTGCTGATCTGAGTTGGACTCACAGCAGGTCTCTGGCTTCTCTGCCGGCGGCGTGTGGAAGCCGCGATGCTGGGAGCGGCCGGCGCGGTCCCGCCAAGATGGCGCCGCCGCCGTCCCTTAGGTAAGGCGCTTGGAGCTTTTTACTTTCCTCTGTTTTGTCTTCTGGCTTTGATTCCGTTGCATTTCAAATTTTTCACTGTTTACTTCATGTTTTCGCTGCTTTTCTTCTCCTGTCGAGAAGTTGCTTTCACGGCAATTGAGATCCAAGTCTCCGAGAGATTGTATTGTGGTATCTCCCTTAGTCGTCATCTTGTAACTCTTTTCCCTCCCTTTCTTTCCTTCTTTCTTTCTTTCCTTGGTGAGGGGTATTGAACCCAGGGACATCCTATCTCTGAGCTACACCCCCAGACCTTTTTATTTTGAAACAGGGTCTTGCTAAGTTGCTGAGGGTCTCACTAAGTTGCTGAGGCTGGCCTTGAACCTGCGGTCCTCCTGTCTCAGCCTCCCAAGTAGGGGGATTACAGGTGTTCATCATCACGCATGGCTTATTTATTATTTGAAACAGGACCTTGCTAAGTTGCTGAGGTTGTCCTTGAACCAGTGATCCTCCTGTGCCAGCCTCCTAAGTACTGAGATTACAGTTGTGCACCACCATACTCAGCTATACAATTAAATCCATCCCTTTGATTCTACTTGCAAATTGTTCTATGGAGGTGGCCAGCACAGACAACATGGAGGACTGAAGTGCCTGTGGAGGATTAGGACACTCCATTACAGTCACAGCAGAGGCCCTTTTGCAACTCCTAACCTTGTTGTGATTTTTTAACTGCAGAACTTTAAGATTACCACATCATGCTAAAACACTGGTGGAGACAGATTGCCAAAGACCTTGACATACTTAAGAAGAGCTGTGTGTGTGCTTAAGAGGACAGTGCAATTAAAAATATTTATGTAATTGCTCTTTAGGGAGCCTTGGACATTAGCATGAGGTTATAAATTACCATAACTTTCACAAAAAGTTCTCACTGGGGTGGTCCTGGAATTTATGTACCTAATTGTTGCATCTTGGTCAAATACAAAGTCACTAGGAGAACATTCTAGGCAACTGAAGAGTTACTGGTGGGCTAGTAAAGCAATCTGATTATAATACAAAGCGCATTCTTCCTTCAGCAGTGATTGTAAAACGTGTCAGAAATTTATCACCTCCTCTTTGGAGAGACCTCCAACTAAGTAACTAGCCAATGCCTTCTTCTATCTTTCTGGAGTCAGTAGTGGTCTAAATGAGTCATTTCTAAACAAATACATTTTAAAACCTTCCCCCCTATTTAAAATGATAGACTGGACTAAGTCCTTATCAAATTACAGGGGTGCCTTTTGCC
Source organism: Glis glis (assembly GCA_004027185.1). Classification (NCBI taxonomy): domain Eukaryota; kingdom Metazoa; phylum Chordata; class Mammalia; order Rodentia; family Gliridae; genus Glis; species Glis glis. The sequence goes on along the minus strand of PVJS01005638.1, from coordinate 37,479 downwards.
CCACAACTGTCTCCATCAGAAACCCTGATGTTTAGAGATTTGTAACTCAGATTTCCTTGAGGGAGGAAACTTGGCGTTGAAGCTAATGAGAGTGATGGTTGTTCGTTGTTAGTACTTGTTCTTTTTTTTAAGTGCCTTATTTGCAAACTGAATTATGGGAAAGCAAATAAAAATCCTGAAGTTCAGGGCTGCTAGGTTTTTTAAACCAGTAGCTCGAGCTTTAATTACATAACTTGAAGGATCAAAATTACATATTATTGAGAAAAAAATGTACCCAGTCTGTACTGAACATGGGAATATTTTCTGATCCTTTCTCCTTATGATCTACCAAATTTCTCCCCCTTTCTATCTCTCTGTCTCTTTCACAAGACCTTAAGCCCTTATTTGATTTAAATCTTTCCCCAGTTTCTTCTATAATCTCCACGTTCTCATTCTTTTGTTACTCCTTGGTATCATTCTGGTAAGAAATATTTCTATTTAAAACATTTAAGATAATTCGTAGCAAGTAGCAATGTTCAGCTGCACATGAAATTGTTCCAACAGGACCATTTCCCGAAGGCAGCACTGTGTGCGGGGCGGGGGCCGTGGATTTGGCAGGCCTGTCTAATAGAATCAGATGGAATTTTACCTGTGGGTGATACTTGTCCAAGACCATGGAGTTGGGCCAGGGGAAAAATACCAGAGGTTTTGTCTTGAGAAAGGTGCTGATGTTGAAGTGGATCCGAGGGAGTTGTGAATCAAGGTTTGTTGAGAAATTGGTCGAGAAACTGACCACAAATGGGAAAGCAGAGAGGGTGGAGAAAGCATGAGAAAAAGGAGCCTTACAGGAATAGGCAGGTATGGATTGTCTGGCTGAATTTTGGAGTTATGGGACGATGCCTTGGCTTCTTTTTGTATGTTCTAGTGTGTATGTGCATGCAGGTGAGCTAGAGTCATTTAGAGTCGTGAGTGTGGCCTGGTCACTGTAACTTATCCCAAGCTTACACTTCTGGCTTTTTTTGGTAGCACCATTTTCTTTTGCGAATGTGCTGCTATGCCATATTGTGGCTTGTCAAGGTGTATGTGTGTTTTCTATGGGGTTGTGAATAACAAGAACCTGTGAAATGTCGTTAGAATTTGGCTGAAGTTGGCCAGGTAGTGTCATAAGCTTGTGGATGGATCGGTGACATCAAGAGAGTGATTTGTGAGGGAATCACACATTCAAGTTTCGAGACAAAGTTGATTCAACGTACAATTTTTTTTTCGAATCAGGACAATTGGAAAAGTTGGATAGAATATTGAATAACATATTGGACAGAATATTAAAAACATCTGCTGGTAGGTAAGGGAAAGAAATAAAAGCATGAAGCACGGGGGGTGGGGATCTGGGGGAGTTCAGAGCCCAGAACTAAGCCGTTGGCTGCTTCGCTCTGGGGCTACTTGCTTTTTCTGGAAGGAGTCACTGAGCAGTTTGCTGTGTTTTGAAAGCACCACAGGTTGCGGGAAGGAACTGGAATCCAGGGCCACCGAGGGGTGGGATGGGAACCGGTGAGCACTGGACATTTTGAAGTATGGATCCAAAGAGCTGAATCCTATGGACAAAGGGAACTGAGGGGTCAGGCCTTCTTGAAACTGCAGCTGGTAATAATTTGTTTCTGAAGCTGGGCGCAACAGCTCACACTTGTAATTCTAGTACTTGGGAGGCTGAGACAGGAGGATCGCAGGTTTGAGGCCAGCCTCAGCAACTTAGTGAGACCCTAAGCAACTTAGTAATACCCTGTTTCAAAATAAAAAGGGCTGGGGGGGTGTAGCTCAGAGATAGGATGCCCCTGGGTTCAATCCCCAGTACCAAATACTTACTACTACTACTACTACTACTACTACTAATTTTTCTGAAATTAGAATGAAATGAACCCATATTGCTAATTCCTTGAGCTACATACAAAAGTTGAGCTTAAATTCACTCTGGTAAAAGCTGTTATCATCCTGTACTTTAAATTATTTCTATAAATAATTTTACAAATGAAATGATTGGCAAACAATTAAAAACAACCAGACATGGCAAACAATTAAAAACAACCAGACACCTGAAGAGACAAGGACACATAGCACAAACAGCAGAAGAAAGAGACAATATAAACAAACCCACAGAGGCTCTGGATACTGGAGTTGTCAGCACCAGATTTTAAGGTAACTTTGCTTGTTGTGTTGAATAAAAGAAAAACAAAATTGCTAATTTTGGCAGAAAACGGGAAGCTATGAAAAAAGAACCAAATGGAAATTCTAAAGCCAAAAGTATAAAACCAAATGTGTGGATTTGGCAGATCCAGTCCTGTTATGATTTTAATCTGGAATGTCTCCTGAAGTCTCATGTGTGCACAGGCCGGGCTTTTAGGCCATGACTGGATCGGGAGGGCTCCGACCTCTTCAGTGGAGTAATCCATTTCCACTGATAGCTGAATGGACTCCTGGGAGGTGGGACCTAGTTGCAGGAAGTAGGTCACTGGAAGGATTTCTCTTCCCCCTGTCTCTTCCTCTCTCATTTTCTCTGCTTCTCAGCTGCCATGAGCTGGGCAGTTTTCCTCTGCCATGCCCTTCTGCCATGATGTTCTGTCTCACCGGAGGCCCAGAATAATGGAGCTGGCCAACCATCTCTAACAACCTCTGAAACCCTGAGTCAAAATAACCTTTTTCTCTTTTAAGTTGTTTATGTCAGGTATTTTGGTCGCAGTGATAAAACAGTTGACTAACACAAATACTGAACATAATAGACCCAGATGAAGAGAGATTCACAAACTAGAAAGCAGTTCAAAAGAAAATGTCTGGATGGAAGTATTGAGTGCCAAACAAATGGAACATACAGAAAATGGATAAAAGACATAGATGATATGATGACTATCTGATATATGTATAGTGGGAGTTTTGAGGGCAAGGAGCTAGAAAATTGGAAAAAAATAATATTTGCAGAGAGGATGGTTGACAAATTTCTAAGCCTAAAGGAATCAAGACACATATTCAAGAAGTACTAATTTACTATGATAAATAAAGAATTCATTTCTAGGCACAAAGAGAAAAACTTTAAAACAGGCAGAAAGCAAGAGATTAGAGTAAAACCAACGAACTGATGCCAAGGATTAAAATAATTCAGCTGGAAAATGACCTCTCAGCAAAATCACTTATGAAATCAGGGAACAAATATAAGAATAGCCTTCATGTCCAGGGGACTGAAACCAATGAGGTGGCTAATGTATTAGATGAGGGCCGACAGAAGTACTGTGTGAAGATGATAGAGACCCTGAAGTAAAACAACTCAGTGGTACACATTGGGGAGTCACAGATGTGCAATGACTACATCTGTGGACTCTTCCTAGCACCTTCGACAATTGAGCATGTTTCTCTTGGTTATAGATTTCTAGAAGTTGGCTTGTTATCCTGGTCTCTGGAGTTTTCTGTTAATTAAGGAAAAGAGAGACATTACATAGCACTGTTTTTGAGCTTTCACAGTTTTTATTAGCTTACCTGGATATTCCCATAGCTTATGATGGAGAAAGTAGCATGAACCTAGGCCACACTTTGCTTGAAGCTCAAGAACACTAGCTGATACAAAGCTGACCCAGTGCAGTCACTACCATGCTACTCAGAATCCCAAGATAGTAACATATGACCATCAAAAAGCACATTCTAGGCAAGAAAGCCCAAAGGAAACTCATCTTCAAAAATCTGGGTCAAAATATTTAGTTTGAACAAATATTTAAAAATATTGTGATTTGTATATTAGTACCAAAAAATACCCTTGAGTTCAACAATTTTTTTTCTTGTGGTACCGGGAATTGAACCCAGGGCATTTTAACTCCAAGCTACACCCCTAGCCCTTTTTATTTTTTATTTTGAAACAGGGCCTCACTACATTGCTGAGGCTGGCCTTGAATCTGTGATCCTTCTGTCTCAGCCTCCCATGTACTGGGATTATAGGCGTGCGTCACCATGCTCAGTTTGAGTTAAATAAATCTTGAAGTTAAGATTGGTCTGTCCTAATATTTGCCTATTGAAAGAGAAATGTTCTCCTCTCTCTCTATGGAATATGACTTGTAACCATATTCTAAAGAAAGTCTTCTCAGCTGTCAGAGTGCTAAAAGTGATCTCTCAAAATTGCCAACAAATCATTGTAAGAACCAATATGCTATATTTTTCAATGTAACTCAAACAATATTCCAACCTTTTGACAATCTCCAACTGCCTCTATTCTCATCCTATCACCGGCATGATCTACATGGTTTGGCCCTGTCTACTAGATATCAATATGAGGAAAGCAAGCCAAAGGAGAGACTTTGGCAGATGAAAGGCTGGGATTAATGAAGGTGTTTATGATGAGGCTTCAGACAACACGCCTGTGAAAAGTTGTATCTGAAATTCAAGATGCCTTGAAATAAAGGTAGACTCCATGAGCATTTTCCAAATAAATCCAGTTCAGATAAGGACAGAGAGTTAGGCCTGAACCGGATGCAGAAAAGAAGATAAACAACTAGTAGGACTATATGCCAGTGATTCAGTCATGAAGAAAAGTGGTCATAATAATTGTGGAGATGGACAGAGTCAGGTCCCAATGCCTTTCTTTGGACCCTGCTTCCTGTATGACCTTTTGGGGAAGACTTTCCCACTTTTTTGAGGAATGCTGTCCTTTGCATGGAAACATTTGGCCAGAAATGAAGATGGGCACATATGAGTGCCTTAATTCTATTATGTAGTTGGTGACGTGATTAAGGGAAAAAAAAAAAACCAGAACGAAATCATGGAAGCAGATGACCTTTCATACAGCATTCCGTGACTGATGTGTTCTTTCTGCAAATCCTTAATGCTAAAGGGATCAATGTTAGAAACTGTCCTATGTTGATTGTTAAACTAAGTGGTAATCTTTATAATCCCTTGGAATATAAATTCTGTGAGATGCAGGGCGATGGGAAGCAGAGAGGAAAGGAAATTCGAGTGCTCTTTGAAGGCCTTGGCTTTTTACCATCTGCTTGTTGATTCATGGGTCCTATTTCTTCCTCATCTGTTTATTTGCATAGCAGCACCAGCTGCCCCCTCGAATTTGAATTGCCTGACTTAATCAGACAGGCCCCTGATTGAGAACTGAGTTACAAATTGGCAGATGAATACCAAATTGTTTTTAATAAGACACAGAGTTCTGGGTGCTTTGTGCCCATGCTATAACTGTTTGTTGGCAGCTACAATAACCAGCAGCGTTCCTTTCATCTTGAAGAGAAAGGCAAAAGGCATTCAAAAGAAGCCTTTGAATTTTGTACTCAGAAATTCCACTCATCTGCCTAATGTTCTTTTTTTTTAATTAGAAGGATACACATATGACTTAATTAATCAAGCCTGTCTTAGGGAATTATGCATTTATTAATGGTTTCTGCACTCAAGCACATTATTAAGGGATTTGTGCTAAGCACCTGACATAAAGCAGACTAATTTTGCTTGCTTTGCTTAATGTATTGAGAAGCGGCGTGTTGATCAGATTTCAAAACATTCAAGCTATGAACTAATGTCCTATTTAGAGGGTTTAAAAATTCAGTGCTTTGGCAATCTAGCCTCATAATGCTTTCTATACAAGGTACTCCACAACTGGAAAGGAAGAACAACTTGATGGGGGACAGGGAGTACTAAAAAGTGAAAAGAAAGGAAAAGTAGAGGGGAAAAACTCCCCAGGGCAGGGCAGGCCAGGGCAAGGCAGGGAATGGTCTTTGAGAATTGAATTTGTTGGGTTTTGCTCTAGTCTTTCCATAGTTTCTGATGCCCACATCTGGCTCACCTTGCAAAGACTCCTGCTGGATGTATGAAGAGCTGAAAGACTGGATCATGCCTGCTATACCACGCTCATGTAGACCTTGTGTAAATCCACATTCACATGGGTAATATAACTGTATTCTGAGCTCCTTAGATTACCCATCATTTTATAGTTTTTATGCATGACAATGATTAAAAATTACAAAACTATGGGATATGTACACAATGGAATTTTATGCAGCCATAAAGAAGAACAAAATTACATCATTTGTAGGGAAATGGAAAGAATTAGAGAACATTATGCTAAGTGAGATTAGTCAGGCACAAAGAGTGAAAAGTCGGATGTCCGCCTTAATATGTGGAAGCTAGAGAGGAGATTTAGAAGGGACTCCAAACAAAGAAGGTGAAAGCTTTAGATAAACTAAGAAGATGACCTAACTGAGGGAGTTGGGAGGGGGGTGGAGGGTAACACACTAAAGCGCATGAGGTATATATCCAAACTTATAAAACTCAAATCACTGTGCAAAGTACTAAAGGGAGGGAACGGGGAGGGAATGGGGTGGGATCTGAGGGAGGGCTAAATGGGCAATGTGTGCATGTATGACTCTTCTAACCTGACACCTATTAAATGTATAATTACAATGCATCAATAAAAAAAAATAAAAAAAATATATTCTCTCGCATCGTCGATACCAATATTAAAAAGACCTTACATACTGAATTGAGAATTCCTCCACATAGATCGCCAACATCTAATGGGTCAAAGTTCTCATTATCATGGCTTCAGTAACCAGAAGTTAACACGAGAGATGCATCACAGAAGGCTATGTATCTACAGCAAAAAGAAGCCTGGTTTGACCAATCAGAGAACACTTTTCAATCCATGGCTAGGTGATGTCGTGCAAGAGTGGCTCTCCACGAGCTGCAAGTAGTAAAGTCTCACCACTCAGCATCGTCTTAGGAAAGCAGAGAACACAGAAGGTCTGAGTGCCGTGATGGTTAGAAGGAAGGCTTCTCGGGCCACAAGGCCGGTCTGGAGTAAAATCCAGGCCCTGCCAATTAGCAGCCTAGCGAGCTTGCACAGCTCAGGTAGCTCCTCAGAGCCTCAATGCTGACCCGGGAGTAATAGTATCTACTGTCTAGACTCGTCGTAGTGACTGAATGGGGTAAGATGAGTAAGCATTCAATGTATGTTCACATTATTATTCATCAGTCACCAGCCATGTGCTAGGAGAAATATGTCTTGGTGTATTTATATCGTAGGTAAACTTAATTATACCATTGGTAATGTTTTCCTCCCTGAGTTGGCTGGTAGAAACCTTAGTTTAGAATTTATAGCTCACCTCTGGCCATTGCATAGGATTTTGCTGCATGTGTTTTCTGAAATACAAAGCTGGCTTCTCCTTTATTTTCCTATCCTTATTAACCTTTCACCCTAATCTTTTTTCTTATTTATTTAAAACAAATCTAGCTATATTATTTCCTTTCTCTGGAACACTTGTTTTCTCTCTGTTGCTGGTTAACTTCTATTTATTTTTCAGCTAGCCCAGGAAACACTTTTATCACCTATTGGGCTGGGTCACATCCCTTCTTATATACTCTGGGAGTATTCTATTTTTCTTTCTTATCTCTTGTTACCATTAAAAGTGCAAAACCATTTCACAAGGTTAAAAAAAAAAACCTTGTTGCTTTAATAGGTGGCAGTAACATTGCCCATGGAAAGAGGACTTCTAAGAAAATACCTTAGTGTGCGCTTGGAGTCATGGTGAGCTCCTTGAGGAACCGGAGTTGGCCTATACTATATACTCAACAAAGCAGAAAATATGTCCTAGGAGATGGAAGGAGAAGAATCAGGAACTCTTGCTGAATTATCATATTTTCAATGCCATGATCTATAAATTCTACTCTATAACAGAATTGAGGCAGGAGAATGAGGAACAATGGAGGAGGTAGTAAGATTGGAGGCAGTTTGTGTAGTATGCATAGGGACCCCTTCTTGGACCACCAATCTTACAAATACTTGCATTAGGTACTTTTGTTGTGAAAACTGAGCAAGGTGGGTCCAGTTTAATGAAGGAATCAAAGTGGGGCATAACCAAGTACATGGAAGGAAGCCAGCGTCCCCAAAGTCGGTTAACTAAACTATTTTCTTTCCCACACAGAATTGGGAGAAATCGTGGGGGGAAACTTCTGTCAGTCATGATAATGGCACAAAGGTGGAGAGAGGATGTTCAGAGCAACTCATGAGGATCTCAAAGGATGGATGGCTCCAGCTTCCACAGAGATGGCATCCATTCCTGTGACTGCTATTTAATATTTATCTCCTTCCCATAAGTTCTAAAATTGTGTGTTTTGCTTATTTTAAACTTCCTGGCAATTAGTTCTTTGCACATAGTAAATTCTCAATGAGTATTTGTAGGCTCTCTTGGGGACATAGCTTGGAAGAAGGAAAGTTGTAAAGAAGGAAGGAAGGGTGAACAAGTGCAAATAAATAGTCAACAGTCATATGGCAAGTAACCGTAGAGGCAGGATTTGAACATGGCTAGACCATCCATGAGTCTGTTCTGTTATACAGTAATATAATGCTATTATCCTGTGTTTATAGACAAGGAATTTGAGATTCAAGAAAATTCAGAAATAGGTTAATCAAGAGTTTACAGGGCCAGGCGTGGTGGCGCACGTTTGTAATCCCAGTACTTTGGGAGGCGGAGACCGGAGGATCCGGGTTCGCGGCCAGCCTCAGCTCTCTCTCTCTCTCTGGGTCTCTCTCTCTCTCTGTCTCTCTCTGTCTCTCTGTCTTTCTCTCCCTCTCTCTCTCTCTCTCTCTCTCTCTCCTTAGTGAGGCCTCTGCAACTTCGTGAGACCCGGTTTCAAAATAAACTATAAAAAATAGGGCCGGGGGTGTAGTGCGGAGGTAGAACACCCCTGCATTCAATCCCCAGTACCGCAAAAAAAAAAAAAAGAGTTTACAGTTAGAAGGTTAGGGAAATGGGATATGAACCTTAATTTTTGTGATTCCAAATTCTATTTTTTTCACTATTTATTAGGAACATTCCAATTGTAAGAGATAGAAACCTAATGTAATTGGGAATTGATTGGCTCTTGTAAGTCCAAAGAAGATAGTCTCAGGTATGGCTAGATCTAGGAGTTCTAAGTTATGCTATCAGGGCTCTGTTTTTTGTCCCCCCAGATATTTTCTTTCCATATGACTGACAGCTTAAATGCCAAATACTTCTACTTTGGCAGCCTCAAGGGAAAGAAAACACCTTTCTTTGATACTCTGGGCTAAGTGGTCCCTAGAATTGTCTGATCAGCTCAGCTTAAGTAATATCTTCATCCTGCTTAGAGGAAAGAGGTGCCTGCTTGGCCAGCGTCAGTCCTGTGGCTGATATTTGGGTCGAAAATAAGGTTCATAGAGTTAATCCCACCATATTCAGATATACTAGGGGAGGGATTCTAAAAGGAAGGAGTGTGAAACAAATGAATAAATGACAGATATCACTCCCACTTTGTTATGGTTTGGATGTAGCATGTCCCCTGGAAAAGCTCATGTATTGGCAATGCAAAAATGTTCAGAGATGAAATAAATGAATGACGAGAGTTCAAATCTCATCAGTGGATAAATCCATTGATGGATTAATGGATTTATTGGTGGTAACGTAGGCAGTTAGGGTGTGGCTGGAGGAGGAGGGTCACTGGGGGTGTGGTCGTGGGGACTAAATATATGTCCAAAGGCCCCTTTTGTCTCTCTCTCTGCTTCCTGTTGCCATGCCCTGAGCTCTGCAGACCTGGCCTAACATGAACTGAAACCTCCATAACTGTGAGCTAATAAATCCTCCTTCCTCTAAGTTGTGGTTGTCAGATATTTTGGGTCAATGCAATGAGAGTGCGGACTGAAACATACTTGTTGCTGATGCTACATGGAAAAATGCTTAAGAACATGGGGTTTTGTTTAAAAAATGTTTTAATTGAACCCTTATTCCCTGTCACCTATGGCCACCATAGGAGAGGGTTTTGGGATTATATACTTGCAACTATTTCCAGTTACTTCACTTTCCACATGCGTCTCTTGAGCAAGTTACTTACCCCTGTGAACCTTGGCTATTTTCTTCCATAAGTAATCTATTTTTTAAAAATATTGGTGTATTATGATTACACATAGTAGTCGGATTCATTATGACATATTCATACATGCACATAATTTGATCAATTTCATTTTCTAGTGTCTCCCTTTTCCTTCCCCTCCTACATCTTCCCCCATCTTTTTCTTCTAGTCTAGTGGTTTCCCTTCTATTTTCAGGAGATCCTCTTTTTCCCCTCCAGCTTCTACATTTGAGAGAAAACCTGACTCGACATTCTGAGTCTGGCTTATTTTGCTTAATGTAATGCTCTCTAGTTCCAGCTGTTTTCCTGCAAATGACATAATTTTATTTTTCTTTGTGGCTGAATAAGACTCCATTGTGTATATATACCATGTTTTCTTTATCCATTCATATGTTGATGGAGACCTAGGCTATTTACATAACTTGGCTTTTGTGAATTGCACTGCTATTAAAATGGGTATGCATTTACTTCTGAGTATGCCGACCTTAAATTTTTTGGATAAATACCAAGGAATGTTATAACTGGGCCATATGGTGGTTCCATTCCTAATTTTTTGAGGAACCTCCGTACTGATTTCGAGGGATAGAAGGAACCTACTTCGACATCATAAAGACCATTTATGACAAATCTAAAGCCAACATCTTAGTGAATGGGAAAAAGCTGAAAGAACAAGTCAATGTCCACTCTCACCACTGATATTCAAAATAGTACTTGTAATTTTAGAGCAATTAGGCAAGAAAGAGAAGAAAATAAAAGGGATATAAATAGGAAAGGAAGAAATCAAATTATCACTATTTGCAGATGATATGATCCAATATTTAGAAAAGTAAAAAAGTTCCACCAAAACACTTTTATAGTTGATAAACAAATTCAGCAAAGTTGTAGAATACAAAATCAACATACAAAAATCAATTGTTTATGGCCAGGTCTCTCCCTGGTTGGGGATGCAGTCTTATATGACTGTCTGTAGAAACCCTTCATGCACCCAAAGCTTCCAAAAGAGGTGTGAACTTGCCCATGTAGATTTTGGGGTACGCTGGGTGTGGTGACTCTTAGCAGCAGCACGGTGGCCCTGCAGTACTGGTGCTGAGTGGCTCATGGGAGGCATGGGCATCTGACCCTGGCTGGGGCACGGGCTTTGGCAGGCCTGCATCTGGACCTGCATGGTAGCAGCCACCTCCGTGGTGTGCGTGGCACTACTTGTGGACAGGTGGCTTCTGTCAGCTGTTGGGGCTCACATGACTGTGGCTGGCATCAGGGGCCTTTGCTACTCCCCAGGTGCCACACTCCGTGAGAGTGACCTACTCTCTGTTCCACTCCACCCCACTCCCCTTTTGGTAGTGGGGTGAGTGTGGTTCAGCTACCTTCAGCTAGCAGTGGTCCCCCAGGCAGATAACTTGTACAGCCCATCTCCAAGGTGTTCCCTGTGACAGAATTTGCTGCTGTATAGTTGGGAAGAGGCTGCATAGATTTAATTCCTTCTAGTGAAACAGACCTCCGCATGATCTCTACAGAATGGACGCCCGCCGTGATTTCCCACCAGCAATTTGAGATAAACTGTGTCCTCGCTCATTCCGTGGCTTTGCACCTCCTGCCCTGGCTTAACGCAGACTGACTTTCTTTGGTGCCATTGTTTTCACAATTAGCTCGTCAGTTTTTCCTTTCCCTCTTTCTTCCTTTGTTACCCAGCCCTCCCCACCTGCCCTGGTCAGGGTTAGAGGATAGTGAATTCTTTCCTATTTTATATTCCAGTAACCACAGTTTCTGAGTCCCCAAGTCTCTGACTGTCCAGTGCTGTGTCTTAGTGCATCCCATCTGTCACCCACCTCTCGGGTCAATTGTTCTTAAGCCACTTTGATTCCTGACTCCATAGGTAATCTTTCATATAATGTGAATAAATGAGTAAATGAATTTAATGCATTTAGCACAATACTAGGAGAGGCATGAGGGGAGAAATTAGGGGGTGTTCTCAAGTACTTGGTGGTTATGAATGGTTGTCTAGGTCAGGGATGAAAATTTTGAGATTAAGTTAAATTGAAGAGAAAGTCATTGTGGAATCTGCTCAATAAGCCCTTTTCATTAGCTTTATTGACTCCTAATTATGATTACCATTCTTTTTCATCATCAATATAGCATATGCTTGTAGGCTTTTACCCCTTTGAGACCTCGCTTAATCAACTGTCTACTCCATTACTTTTTTTTTTTTGAGACTCTTAGATGATATCAGTTCTTTCCCCTTGGTCTATAATAATTTACTTTAAATTACTTCCTTTTAAAAACAAAAGCAACAGTAGCAACTACCACCCTTGCCTTTACCCTGTCTTTCTTTTTTTTTCTTTTTACTTTTATTGGTGCATTATAATCTCACATCCTAATGTAGTTCATGGTGATAGTGACACCAAGTGCTGTGTGCATGTGTGTCATTACCTTGCTGTTCGATGTATCAGGTCTTTTCATCATAAGGCTTGTTGTAAGACTCCTTTTCCTTTATTGTCTCCTCTCAATTGTTCCTAAAAAAATAACTCAGCCTAACTTCTGCAGACATCACTACTCATTTTGGCTGCTCTCAGGAGGACCAATGATACCTGGCCAGAGGATACTTTTTGGAACTTGTTTTATTAATTTCCAAACCTGTGTTTCTGAACAGTCAGGCCTCTCCTCTCAACCCCAGGTTAATATATCTGAATGTCTAACACATTTCTGAACTTGAGAGAGACACTGCAAAGAAATGGAAGAGACTGGAATGGAGTTTGACTTCCTGCTCTTACTAAAGGTCAGTTCATGGATGACAGACAGTGCTCTCTCTTCCTACTGAAAACTCTAAGCTGTCTCACAACCTTAGGTTCCTACCATTCCTCATTGTTTTGAGTTCAGGTAGAGAAATATACACTATGAAGCAAATGAACTTCATTTCGGCATTATTGACCGTTATTAGGTCTTAAAGCCAAGTTATGGCTCCAATTGAACGGGACATAGAACAGATACATTTTGTACAATTAAGGATAAAGAAGTATTGGAATGATGGGAGCATATTTCAGGCAGTGGGATATCAATAAGGGTACTTATTGGTGAGTGTACTTATTGATTACTTAGCTTACCATCACTGTCACAAAATACCTAAGACAGATACCTTAACAAGAGGAAAGGTTTATTTCGGCTCACAGTTTCAGAGGTTTCAGTCTATAGTTTCTTGGCTCCATTGCTTTGGGCTGGTGGTGAGGCTGAACATCATGGTGGGGAGCATATGGAGAAGCAAAGATAATCAGGAAGCAAAGAGAAATGGGAAGGGTTCAGGGTCTCAATATCCCCTTCATGGGCATACCCTCAATGACCTAACTTCCTCTAACTAGGCTCCACCTAATAAAATTTCCACCATCTCTCAGTAGCACCACCAGCTGGGGACCAAGCCTTTAACACATGAATCTTTGGGGGAAATTTAAAATCCAAATCAGAACAATAAGGGAAGTAAACTATTTCATCCTGCCATCTAGCAATAACAAGAAAAGCAGAAACCACTACATTGTGTCCACTGCATATTGAAATCTTTCCATATATCAAGTATCTTACCACATGTATTATATGCAAAACCTAATTTAATCCTCACAACAACCCCATAGGGTCATTAAAATTTGCCTCCTTAAAGTTACAAGTGATTAAGCAAGTGGTTGCACTTCATGGAACAGGTAAATGACTAAACTTAAGTTTGATTCATTCATTCAACTACTTTTCTTCTTCCTTCATTTTCTTTCTCCTTCCTTCCTTCCTTCCTTCCTTCCTTCCTTCCACTGGACATCAAACCCAGGGCCCATGCTAGGCACACACTCTACCACTGCACTATATCCCCAGTCCCTCAACAAATATCTTTTGAGTAACTATTGTATAAAAGGCATTGTTATCATTTTGGAATATAATAGTGAACGAAACACATGCTCTCAAGGGACTTATGTTCTAGTGGGTGGGAGTAAAAAAGGTTTTTCACTACACTTACTTGAAAAAGACTGTTGATAGTATCAGACCAGTGTTAAACTAGTTCAATTGCTAAACTAGTTCAACTACTTCCATCAGTAAAAACACTTTTGAAATACAACCTATTATGAATTCTTGCTTCTCAAAGACAGCCAGCAGTCATAAACAAATTCACTCTGCTAAATATACCCCAAGTGCCAACTAAACACCAGTCTCACCTGTACTCATGTTTTTATAGGCAATGTCAACTCCATTTAGCATCTGAAAATCTGCCCCTCCCTGAACAAGGAAAGCATGGACTCTTCTCAAAAATCCTGTCTGAGATGATTAGTGTGTTTTGCTCAGGGAGATTGGGGCTGGCCTGTATAGCTCTTTTATTTTCAGAAAAGGAATAATCATATTACTAACCAAGAAGACAGTTGAACTTAAATGCCGGTTTAGCATTGCATTAAGAACTATGAAGAACAACAAAATCCTGTAATTTGTAGGAATATGGATGGAGCTAGTGAATATTATGCTAAGTGAGATCAGCCAGTGTCAGAAAGTCAAGGGTCCAATGCTTTCTCTCATATGTGGAAGCTAGAGAGAAAATAGGAAACAAAAGGGACTTCAGATAATTGAGGGAAAGAGACCAGTAGAATAGTAGAAGGGGATAGGGGGAGGAAGGTGGGGAGGGAAAAAGAAGAACTGATGAAAGAAACAGTTCAAATTATGCTGTGTCCATGTAAGAAAGCATTACTACTAATCTCACTATTATGTATGGGAGGGGTTGTTAGTGGGGTAGGATCTGAAGAAAAACACACTAAGACCCATGCCCATGTTTGTTTGTATGACTTTGAACCTCACTATGATATATAATTACAAAGCACCAATAGAAGTATGTAAAGAAAGAACTACAAAAATATGTTTAAAAATATCACTGTATTGATGACATTTTCTTATTCTTGATTCTTTAGCATTTGGTCTAGATACTGGAGAGACTTCCCTTCTAGAGCTACTTAATTCCTAGGGATAGCAAAAGACTCCCTTCCAGAGTGCCTTTCATATGCACATCAACCAATCCCTAGCTTGCTCCCCACCCCAACCATCTCCTTTATCAAACCTCTCACACACCAAGCCAATATCTCCCTTGACCAAATCACCCCAAGGCCAGGGACTAGACAACAGGGAACAACTCCACAGCCCAGAGCCCACTGAGGATCTAATCCTGAAGTTACTCAGCATACTTATCCTGCCCAACTCTTCTTTCTTTAACAACGCGGTAGAGGCTCTGGGCCATGCTCTCTTCCCCCTCTGCTTCCTGGCCCAGGTGTTTGTTCATGCGGCCTGGGCTTTGGTTTCCAGGGATCTATGAGTGTAAACTTCTTTTTTCACGGCGATCATTCCTGTGTGTGTATATTATCATATCTGATTAAAACAAATCCTGGATGTATTTTAATACAATCAGGAATACAGATGAGTGTTTATTGCAGAATTCAGATTTTTTTAAAAAAATATAATGACTATCTTGAAATAATAGATTTGTATTAACCAATTCATTTATGGCCAGTCCCTCGATAGGGAGAAAATGATTAATAGAAGCAATAAAAGAAAGACCAGGAAAGGATTGAAATAACCAAACTGTACATAAATTAAAATTGACCTTGAAAGGGTAAGAAATAAAAAAATTGCATTAAACAGACTCTTTTGTAAGCATTGATTGGACAAAAACGTAAAATTACAAATAAAGACAAATCATCATGTTTCAGGAAATTTTCAAATAAGATTCTGGGGTAGGTTGTACAGCTGAAGCAAAAGGAGGCTTGTCCTTTCCTTTTTTGTAAATGGGCTTAGAAAGAAAAAATAAATTGAAATGTAAAATTGCCAATTTAGAAGATCTCTAACACGTGGTAAACATTTTCAAACAATAGCAATAAAACAAATACACTAGAAATGAAAATAAACTACTGGTTCTTTAGGTAAAACCACTAGCTCCTGAAATAAAAAACAAAAATGAAAAGTTTTATTTTCTGAGCATCAAGAGCTCATAAATAAGGACACCTGTAGACACTACAAGGAAAATCATCATTGGAAGAGCCAGTTCCTCATATTATCTAAGAAACAAAAGGCCAAGGCTTCAAAATATGTCCAACAATGCTACTTGAAGGGTGCCCTTACTCTTAACTCATGGGGGTACAATCTAGAAATACAAACGAATAGTGCTACAGGTTCTTGTTGATTTGGTACCATGCTAGTTATCATTAATCCCACTACCAGGGAATGTCAGTTCCCTCAGAGCGCTAAAACCACAAAATAGCAAAAACATGTAACGATCCTAAGCCTTTCCCATGTCAGAACTTTTAAATATTACTTTGGGACCATTATCAGAATACCCCTTTCTTCTCTGTGACACACCACCTGCGTGTGTAATAGAGATTCACTTTGCAAATGGGGCCGCCAGCCCGATGCAGTGTACTCCGGAAGGATCTTTGTGAAAGACACAGAAAATTCCTCCTCACACATTGAAATGATAGCTTATTTGGATATACAGATAATGTACCTATATTATGTATGATCTGAGAAATAGCTGGAATATTAGCTATAATTCGAATCACTATGGGCAAAAGACTCCATGAACACAGGCAAAATGTGGGACAGAAAGCAATAGAGTTCAGATGGAGTCTTCTAATCCTTTGCCCAAAATTCTTCAATATCGTCTTAAAGCTGAGGCCAAGTAAGGATTTAGGCCAATTGTGAGCGGCTTAATCGAGAAAGGACTAATTATTTCTTGTTTCAGTTCTTATCATCTTCGATCCTGCAGAAAAGTAGAATGGACCAATGGAATATTAAAACTGGTACTATCTAAATTATTACATTTCCTTGAGCTCCTGTGGCCTAAAATATTATTCTTAGTTCTTAACTAGCCTTGTGTTCTTCTCTGTCAGAAATTGGTAGGCATCTTCCTATACACTAGTTACTGGCAGGCTCATATGACTCAGAATATTCCCATCTAATTTTTATTTTATTGTAGTAATATTTACATAACATGATATTTACCATGCCCACCTTCTTTAGGGGTATAATGCACTGGCATTAAGTACATTCATAATGGGGGTAGCCATCCTGACTATATATTTCCAGAATTTTCTTTTTTTAATTTTTTATTGCATAATTTTCTTTATCACCTGAAATAGAAACTCTTTAACAAGTCAACATTAATCCCCCTTTCTCTCATTCCCATAGCCCTGGTGCCTCTATTCTGCTTTCTGTCTCTACCAATTCTCCCATTAGAGTTCCTTCATAAAAGGACAAGCATACAGTATTTGTCCTTTTTGTTTCTGTCTTCTTTCCCTTAACGATGTTTTCAGGGTTTGTCCATTTTGTAGCACATGTCAGAACTTCATTTTGTTTTTGTGAGTGCAGGCTGGGGATGTAACACAGTGATAACTTGCCTCAGCAAGTCTGAGGCACCACAGGAAAAGAAGAAAACCCATTTTTATGAGTGAATAACATTCCACTTTATGAATGTGTCACATTTAATTTACTGCACTTTGTTGATGGACAGTGGTCCACTAGGTTGTTTCTACCTTTTGGCTATTGTATTAATTGTGGCTTAAGATGTTTGGGTTTCTGTTTCAATGACTTTGGGTATATATCTAGGAGAGGAATTGCTGAGTAATGTAATTCTGTTGAACTCTTCAAGGTACTGCACCATTATCCTTTCCTGTCCATCCATATTTTGTCCCCATCTACCATTATTTGATAGAAATTAGATGATTTAGAGTATTAGAAAAGACACAAGAGAAATGCTGCCCTTCGACCTCACTAGAGAGTTCCTCATCAAGGTGTACAACATTTAAACTGCTAGGAAATAATCCTTGGATGTATGTTTGCCAAACAAAATGATATCAGTAGTCCAACAAGATTTGGAAATTTATTCCTATTAAAGATCTGAAAATAATATTCTTTAGAGAACTGTCAGAAGTCGTCCCAGAAATTGACTTTTACCTCAAAGGCATCTGAATTAGCTGATGATAAGATGAAATAGCTGCTCTCCAAAATCATTAGAGGAAGATTCTCCTGTATGTCACACTGTTGTTTACATACTCTTGTTTATTATCTTCTTGCTTATAGTATTCCTTTTTGCTAGTTTAAAGTGTACACTTCTGTCTTTCCTTCCATGCTCCCCATACTAGTAATTTGGGGGAGAGTCTGAATGATATGTGTCTGACTTTATAAAACTTGTAAGTAAGTAAATCTTTGTGTACATGATTTCAAACTATGTTGGGCATGAAAGAAAGGTATAATAAAGGCATATTGCAATAAGCATATTTGAACCTTACACGTCACTGTAGTGGAACTGCTGGTTCACGGGTAATCAGTATTGTTTGGATATCTTTCTAGTCACAATATTGTTTTGTGTTTTGAGTGCTTGTGTTGGGCTTGGTAGAAAATTTTTGAGATCAGAAAATTATCCATATGAAAATGTGGCAATAATTAAAGGCTTGAAAATATTATACTATACAATATTTAAACACAATTTAAATATTCTCTTTCTTCTCTACTTATCATCTGGAATCATTTTGGAAAGCCTCTCCGAGTGTAGAAAACAGAGGGGGACTTGCCTTACATTAACTTTTGTTGTTAGGACATCTAATACAGAATGTGGCCATGATAGGGACTTGATGAATATTTCCTAAGAAGAATACACAGAAAAAATATTATAAGGTTTTTTTCCCTATCTATGTGAAAATCATGCCTCAAAAGCTTTAATGCTCAATCTGATAATATAGCTGGTAAAACTGAAATGATTCTGGTTTTATTTCTGGATTATAAATTAATGAAATTTAGTGACGTTTTCAAGATGAAAATGGCAGATAAGCCCACTACTAAACTAGAAAATACTTTTAAACATTAGGATCATGTCAAATTGACTTTTAATTAGCTGGACAATTACTAAAAGTCATATAATCTTTGAGTTTTTTGGATTATCAATAATACTGTCAGGTTTTCCATGGGGAAGACAATTTAAGATTTGGAAAGTAGCACATTTAATCAGAGGTAATCTATTTGATGTAAGATTGAGTGAGAATGTAGAAAAAGAGAAATATTTTAGTTACTGAGAGACACTAGAATTTAAATTTTTTTTTGTGTGTGTGGTACCGGGGATTGAACGCAGGGGCGTTCTACCTCTGCACTACACCCCCCGCCCTATTTTTTATACTTTATTTTGAAACCGGGTCTCACGAAGTTGCGGAGGGCCTCACTAAGGAGAGAGAGAGAGAGAGAGAAGAGAGAGAGAGAGAGAGAGACAGGGCGAGAGAGACAGAGAGAGAGCTGAGGCTGGCCGCGAACCCGGATCCTCTGCTCTCTGCCTCCCAAAGTACTGGGATTACAAGCGTGCGCCACCACGCCCAGCTGAATTTAAATTATTTAAAAATAGATACATGTGACTTAATGACACAAATATACTACATTTCAAGAAAGAGACATTTAAGCCGAGCATGGTGGCGCATGCTTGTAATCCTAGTACTTGGGAGGCTGAGATTGGAGGATCCAGGTTAGCGGCCAGCCTCAGCTACTTAGTGAGGCCCTCCACAACTAAGTGAGACTCTGTTTCAAAATAAAGACTAAAAAATAGGACTGGGGGTGTAGCTTGGAGGTAGAATGCCCCTGGGTTCAATCCCTAGTACTGCAAAAAAAAAAAAAAAAAGAGACATTTGTCAAATTTAAAACCCTAGTGATTCAGACAGTGGAAGATAGTTTTGTCCAAAAAGAGGAAGTGCTAAATTTGTGAAAGAGTGTGACAGGTTGATTGTATCATGGCCCCAGTTAACGGCCTCTCTGTATCATGCTGTTTGCCTGTGTCTCTGTGGTTCCTCCTATTCTGACTCTGGGGTTGGCTTGGTGATTTGCCTTGGTAAATGGGGAATTTGCATGTTTCGACTTCCTGTCTCTTGCTCTTCTGCCTTCATCATGAAAACATTCCTGGGCTAGGATGGTGGATCATGAACTGAGTTGGGATAGAGCCGAGTCAGCCGGTTGCCCCCACACTGTTGAGAGGACCTGGTCATATTCAATGAAGCTGTCTTGTCAATCCCAAACCACAGGCCACAAGTGAGCCAAGCATAGCTTAGCTGAATACTGAGAATCCAGAATACTCCATGAATTAAGAGGGGCAAAATTGAATATTTATTTTTGTGTGCTCTGAGGTTTTGTGGTTCCTAGTCATGCAGTATTGTTGTGGCAATAGAGAACTGATATGCAAAGAAAGGTACATATGCTACAGTTTATTTGCCAGATATTACACTTTTCCTTTTGCACTAGTTTCTGTTCATAAATGCTGTATACACAGAAATGCGAGCATACCGGTTGAGGCTGAGTAAAAATTCTATTGGAGTATTTTCAAATGTGTGAAAATAAAGAATAATAAGGAGCATGATAAAAGTAGGAAAATGGCTTCAATATATACATTAAAAAATGCCTGTTTTCCATAATTCTTTTGGCTTCAACTTTGCTTAAATTTATATTGATAAAAATTTCCTATATGGAGAAATCTCATAACATTGATATTCCTAAGAGATGTGACACAGATAAATATAGGTGCTAAGGGAGTCCAATTTATTATGAGTCCAAAGTGTCTGATTTATATTACAGTTATTCAATAATTAATGTTTATTGATATTATAACATTTTTTATCTCAGTGCTTATACAATGCAATTAACAATAGCTAACACCTACAGTACTTATGATGTGAGTGTTACTAATCTAAGTTTCTTATATGACGACTCTTGTCATCCTAATAGAAACTCATTGCAGTATTTATTTTCATCATTTATAGATGAGGCAACTGGGACACAGAGATGTTGAATGACTTGCTTAAGGTCACATAGGATAATTCTCAGTAGAGCTAGAGTCTGAATCCAAGTAGTCTGGCTGTAGATCCCATGCCCTGAACACGCTACCTTTCTAGTTTGTACTAAGCACAGACATCTTTTCATTTTCTAACAGGCACAGTCAGGTGAGGAGAGAGACCAAGTGGCAAAAGAGTGGTATCTATCATATTTACTCAAAATGAGACATATTTTAAAAATTCCTCAGCCAGGCGTGGTGGTGCACATCTGTCACCCCAGTAGTTGGGAGGCTGAGACAGGAGGATTGATTGCAGGTTCAAGGACAGCCTTGACAAGCAGTGAGACCCTCATCAACCTAGCAAGACCCTGTATCAAAATAAAAATAAAATAGGGCTGGGGGTGTAGCTCAGAGGTAGAATGTCCCTGGGTTCAATCCCCAGTACCACACACACACATTTTTTTTTCCTCTTAGGTATTTTAACTTAGAAAATGAAAGGACTTTAAATGTACTTTGTAAAAGAGGGCACTAATCAGGTTTCTTCAGTGTAATGTCTTTTTTCTGTTTGTCTCATTACCGCTAGTCAGATATGCTAGTTCATATGGTTTAGTTGTAAAGTACAACATGTCAGACTGGGTAAGAATAATAAGTAGAAACACAAGAGAAAATAATCAAAAGGTATGAAGTGGTTAAGATTAAAATCTCAAACCCATGTTAAGGACCCCATTCTCCAACCCAGTAGTTTTCCATATTTGCTGCACATATGACTCACTGTGTAAAGTCTGGATTTCACGTTTGTAGAGTCTAGTTCAACATGTTTAGATAGGTGGCAAAATCCATTTTTTATAAAGAACACCAAGTAATTCTCATGCCTGTGGACTCTAGAGCAGCATCGTTCAGTGGACTTTCCGTGAGAATGGAAATATTTTAGATCTATACCGTCCACATGTGCCACATCCCCCCGAGAAACTCAAGTGTTAGCTTTACTTAATTGCATTTTAATTTTAAGTGATTTGAATTTCAATGTAAAGACCACATGTGGCTAGTTGTGTGTGTACTGCGCAGCTCTAGAGCAGGGGTCAGCACACAATGAAGGCATGGCCAAATCCAGCCATGCCCATTTATTTACCTATTGTCTCTAGCTACTTCACTCTGCAAAGGCAAACATGGTGTGGTTACAACAGATTCAATGTGGCCCATAAAACCAAAAATCTTTACTATCTTTACTAGTTTAGAGCATTTCTTTGGGAAAAGGTGACCTATTATTTAGGTTTTCTTTTGAAGGCATTGAGGAACTAAAAGGACTTTTTTAATAGGAAAGTGTGAATAAATTAAATAATGGCATCTTATTTACAAGGCTATCATGGGTATTTTGGGCATATTATATTAGAATCATCATAATAAAAATCCAAATAACTGTTATGTAATTCAGATATGCTGTGTGCACGTGTGCATACATACCTTGGCCATTCTTGGGCATATTTACAAAATTTTAAAAATCAGTTTTGAGAATCTTGTCTGCTTCTTCCATCATCTTCATCATTTCTGGGTCTACTTCTGTTGATTGATATTTCTCCTGGAGCAGGATGTATTTTTTGTTTGTTTGTTTCTTTGCGAGCCTAGTAATTTTTCATTGGATGCCAACCATTGTGACTTTTACCTTGTCGAGTACTAGCTTTTGTTGGATTCCTTTGAAGAGTGTTGCATTGTGTTGTGGCACATAACTTGGGATAAGTTTCATCATGTTTAAGTTTGTTTTAAAGCTCTGTGATGACAGTTCCAGGACAGCCTTTAAAATAGGGATAATTTAGCCCCACTAGTAAGAACTCTACCTTAGGTCCCATGTAGTATGAAGTCTCTACACTCTGGCTAGTGAGATGCAAAACTATTTCCCACATTGGGAATTGTTTGGCTCTGGCAATTTTCCAGTGGTTCTTCCTACATGCACATGAAGCTTTACCCACCACATGCTTGGATCAGTACTCTGGCAGAGATTAGAAGGACCCTCTATTTAGGTCTCCAGAGCTCTCTGTCTATATAACTTGCTGCTCTCCAGAACCCTGCCATGCAAAGTTAGCTGCTTCAATCTCCCTGAACTCTGATTTCTGTTTCCTTAACTCTGAGAGAATTGATGAGTTCCCCATCCTGGCACTGCAGCATAGAAATGACTGTAGGCAGTAAGCTGGGGGCTATTGTGAGACTTACTTATTTAGTCTTCTGCACTTAGGAATCAATTTCTTATGCTACCTGTTATCCCTGTCTGAAAACAGTTGTTTCAAATATTTTGTGTGTATTTCTAAATGTTTATGGTGAAACGGAAATTCCTGTTACAGTTAATTCTCCATGAGCAACATGAAAGTGAAATGATTAATATTTAAGTGATCTAAAATGTCTTTAAAAACAGAATTATTTTAGAACAGGAATGTGAATTTTAAATGTTTAATTATGCTAGTTAAAATGTTAATGTAAATTTTAAAACTTATAAAACTTTTCAACTCTTTCAATAAGAAAAAATTTTAAATATACAATTTATATAATTTTTCTTCTTTTTCTCTTTGGTACTGGGAATTGAATCACAGGCATTCTATCTTGGAGCAACACCTCCAGCCCTTTTTATTTTTTTATTTTTTATTTTGAAACAGGGTCTTGCTAAATGGCTGAAGATCTCACTAAGTTGCTGAGGCTGACCTTGAACCTGTCATCCTCCTGTCTCAGCCTCCCAAGTACTGGGATTATAGGTGTGCACCACCATGCCCAGTTTATATATATTTTTTCTTTACTTGACTTTTCATATTTATTCACGATCTGGAGGAGAAGTAATTCTCTATTAATTCAAACTGTTTCTCACCTTCAATGAACTCATGCAAGGAAAAAAAAATGCTTTCCCTGGTTGTGGAACTATTCTTGGAGAACTAGATGGTTTTACAGGTATCTACTAAGAATCCAATCTCTGGTGAATGTAGATGCTTCAGTGACTTCCTTCTTTTTATTGGTGATTCTCTTTAAAATCTCATCAGCAAATCTATATTTCCTGAGTGAGTCACCTTTTACCCTCAAATGGTCCTAGTTATCATAATGGATGAATTATTATGGGAGGTTTATGTCTTAGTGAGTCTGCCTTAGTGGTTCATGTTTGACCCTAGAAGCCAGTGTGAGAACTTTGGCAAGACAATGAAGTGCATTCCATCCTTGCCTTGCTAACATCTAAAAAATTTCTGGAATATCTTCTCATATGCCATTTTATGTAATGAGCAATTATAAGCATAATTCCCTACTATTTTGAACTTTGGCATATATTAAAAACTCTTTTAATATAAAGCTCAATATTTCAATAAAATGTTTTAAGCATAATTAACATATTCTTTAGATAGAAAGTTTAATCATTATGTTTCAGCCACCCTGATTTATTTTCTCCTGGGCATTTTGAAGGAGGAAAGAATGATAAGATATATCATAAAAAAACATCTTTCCACTTTGTTAATTAGGGAGGGCTTGCCAGTTTAAGGCCTGTCCCTGAGCCAACTGAGAAGGACAGACCCTCTTGTGGAAGGGAGGCCATTGCTGAAATGGATCAATGAGTTGAGCTAATGGTTCATCAAGATGCCGAAGTCCAAGATTGGACACCAGCGTGAGTTTGTAGTGGCTATAACCACTATAGTATAGCAATGGGGGAGGGGACTGGGAGAAGGAGGAAATAAGACAGAACCGGCAGAGAACAGATCATAGAATGGTTATGAAGAGTTTGTTAAGGACTAAGGTGAATGACGGAAACCCACTTCAATCTGATTTAATCCACTTCGAGACCCAGCTGAAAGCCTGGCGTGATAGAGCACTGTAACTCCAGTACTTGGGAGACTGAGACAGGAGGATTGCAGGTTCAAGACTAGCCTCAGAAATTTAGTGGGACTCTCAGGGAGATCCTATTTCAAAACAAATAATAAAAAATGGGATTGGGGGTATAGCTCAGAGGTACAATGCCTCTGGGTTCAATCCCTAGTACCATTAAAAAAAAAAAAAGACTCAGTTGGATGACCTGAAATGACTATTGACCCATCTAAGATAATGTATTTTCAGGGAATGATCATTTCACGGGGTGTACATCTGTAGAGGGCTCTATTGGATATCATTTGTAAAACTAATGTTTATAGAATGATAGTAGTATATACTGTCACTTTTATAATTCTCTATCTAGCAGGAGAGAGGGGTTTAGGTGGACATTTTCACAACATGTTTATCCTTCAGAAGTGTTGTGAAAACATTAAGTATATTCTGATGGGGGGGAAACTCTAAAGTTGTAATAATACATTTTTGTGTTACAGCATACACATAGAAATATATAAGTTTGAATGTATGAATGCTTTTATTCAGCCAGTTATGGTCTACAGAAACAGCAATTTCACATAGTTCAAATGAATTAAGTTAGTATCTGAAAATGCTTAAGGAGCAAAGACATTGACTAAAGAGGTAATCCCATGTGAGTCTGAGATGTTGCAAACTCTAGGTCCAGGGCTAGTAGCTCCTGGCTCTTGCTTTCTATATTGGACTAAAATGAGGGGTTAAAACACCTCAAAAACATTTTTATTTAGAGACTAATCCAGAGATTGCAATCTGTGTCTTTTATTTTTATAGTCTACTTTGAATGAGTACTTTTCCAGTTCATACACAGAAAAATGTTAGAAATTTATCACTGTAGAATTCCATTTACGCCTCGTTTGTGTTATGTTTGGCAAGTCCCTCCTCCCCCAAGTACAGCAGTCCCCTTTCTACCTTGGAATTTATGAGGCCCTTCCCTAATTATTTTTTACAGAACTGCTCTCACATCCATGCAAGAATCTCTGAGGTCAAAGAGTCCCACTCCTCTCCCCATCATTTTCTGTTTCATTGTTTTTTTGAATAGACTTGTTGGGAAAAAGCAAGTACTATTTTAAAATTTCTAGTTATAAGCATGGATATTTAAATTTATATATTTTTATTTTGTCAGTGTGTATTTCATGTATTTTGAAATAATTACTAGGTACACACATTTACTATTTTTGTATATTATTGTTGAATTGACCCTTTTATCATTATTATTCTCTTTTTCTTTGATTATACTTCTTGTCTGTATATGGTTGGTCTTTATATATTTACTGTCTTACTCTTTGTTTTTTCATTTGAAGGGTTAGTCTTTTTTCCCTTTGCCCTGCTTTCTGGCATTTTATGAGGACCAGCCAATTTTTATTATTATTTTATTCCTTCAATTGGTTTTTGACTTACACTTTTTTTTTCTGTAGAGACTAATCCAGAGATTGCAATTTGCATCTTTTATTTTTATAGTCTACATTGAATGAGTACTTTTCCACCTCATATACACAACAATGCTAGAAACATATCACTGTATAATCCAGTTTACGCTTCATTTGTGTTGTCATTTATTTTACTTTTGTGTGTTATAGCTCTTTAAATAAACTGCTATTGTTTTAAGCAGTAAATATACCTTTAAAATAGAAAAAAATGACTTTTTAAAATTTTCCCACCTATTTATCCTTCTTGGTGGTCTTCTATATTTCCATATTTCCTGTGTCTTAATGTGTTCATTGTTTTACTTTTTTTTTGGTACTAGGGATTGAACCCAGGGCATTATACTACAGACACACTGTCAACCCTCTTTATTTTTTGTTTTGAAACAGGGTCTCACTAGGTTGCTGAGAGTCTTGCTACATTGCTGAGACTGGCCTCCAACCTGCAATACTCCTATCTCAGCCTCCTAAGTACAGGCATGTGCCACCATGCCTAACTTACCTTTGTTTTTGATTTTTACATTAGCAGCTTATTTTTCTTTTAGAACCATATAGATAATATCCTATTGTCTTCTATTTTTGTTCAAAAGTCAGCTATATTTCTTATTCTTTTCCCTGGAAACTAACATGTCTTTTGTTTTCCTTTTGATAACTTTTATAATTTTTTTCTTTTTCTTTGATTTACAGAAGTTCTACTATGATGAGATACCATGTGGCTTTCTTTGTATTTATCCTGCTTGGATTTGCTTGAATTGGTGTGCTTATATTTCATTTCAATTTTGGAACGATATTGGCCATTATTATTATCTTTTCTATTTCATACTGTCTTGCCTCTCCTTCTGGAAATTTAGTTACACATATGCTAGTTGCTAGGGGTTGAATTGTTCCTATCACTCTAGCCCCTCAAAAAAAATGTGTGTGTGTGTGTGTGTGTGTTGAAGTCCTAATCCCAGTACTTTAGAATGTGACCTTATTTGGAAATAGAGTCATTGCAGATGTAATTAGTTAAGATGAGATTATGCTGGAGTAAAGTACAGTTCTCTTATAAGAAGATGGCCATATGAAAGCAGAGGCATGGGAGAAACATGTGAAGACAGAGGAAGTGAAAAGAAGTTCTTATCCAATAGCACCAGAAGGAATAGTAACCTGGGTGCCTCAATCATTTTCTGTTGCTGTAACACACTACCGCGGAATGAGAAGGTTATAAAGCAGAGGTGTATGTTGGCTCCCGGTTCTGGTGGTGGCCTTGCTGGCAGAGTCCTCAGGTAGCACAGGGCCTCACATGGTGATCGACAGGGATGGTAGCAGAGACCTAGCCAAACTGGCTTTTATCAGATCCACTTTTGAGATAAACCATTAGCCCGTTAAGCTATTGATCATATGAATGAGTCAATCTGTTCCTTAGGGCAGAGACTTAATATCCTTTAAAGGCCCCACCTCTTAATATATCAAAATGAAGATTAAATATCAACATCCATTTCAGAGAGGACAAACCATATTCACAACGTTGCCCTGAGGGAAATTGAAGGGGGAGAGAAGTAAGTTCTGTGCTGTCATCTTAAGCTGTCTTGCATAGTTCATTTGAGTGCTGCCATGAAGTGGGGCAGGAGGAAGGCACTAGCATTTCCTGAGGACTGGCTGGGCTCCAGGCCCTTACTCAATGAGGTCTCCAGTCTTGGTGCGATTCTATCAGGTAGCTTTCATTAGCCATTGTAGAAGTAAAGTAAGCTCTAGGATGTTAATTATTAATAACTGGTCTAGGGTCACAGAGTTTCAAGATGACGCTGTTGAATTTTAAAATCAGTTTTATCTGATTCCAAAATTTCTTCTCTTTTTAAGGAAAGGTTTTAGTTCTGTGTCTGGAATTAAAATGCCAAGGGTAAAGAAAACGAATGCATTCTATGCCTCTTTCTGATGACAGCAACTTTATTATCACAGATAAGGGCTTTTAACCTGGCATTCTTGAATCCTTACAAATGGAGTATAGAGCCCCTGATATTCTATGCAAAATATTCTGGGTATGACCATGCATGTGTAGGTGCACAGGCCCATAATTAATTGCACATAAGATTTTACAGTAAATGGAAGGATCTGGATTTCCTTGTGGTCAACTTTGACAGGGCAGGCATTCGTACACAGATGATTAGGACATGATTATTGCCCTCACGAACCTCACTATATAGTGGGAAAACCCACATGTAAACAGATAGACAATGCATGACTGCTTAAGTAGAAATGTGAACTGGGCTCTGGAACACAGAAGGGGAGCTCATTAATCCCATTTGCTTATCGGATGGAAGTGTCAAGGATTTTTCTCAGAGAAAGTGACAATGAGATGACAATAGGAATTGGTCCAGTGAACACCGTATGGAGAAGGAGCTACATAAGTCCAAGTCCCGGGGGTAGGGGACACTGTCTAGGGTTAGTACCCGCAGGGGTGGTGGACAGTGTGTTTGGGAGGGTGGCCAGGTCATGGGTGATGTTATATGTAAAGCTAGGGTTTAGACTTGATGTGGACTGGTCGCCTTTAGCTTTTCAGGTGAAGAGCCCCTTTGACAGCCTAATGACAGCCTTGGTACATTTATTCAGAAAAAAAATCACATATGTATCAAAATGTGCATGTGATTTCAGGGGCTTCATGGAAGAGGAGCTATGTAATATATGATGAGGTATCTTTGGCCAGTATAAAGAGGCTGCTCTATCATTGTACTCATGTAACAGGACGACCATGTGGTGGTTTTAGAGGGGGTTGGTAGTTGAATAAAGTGGCCCCTCAGCAGGCCGTGGTAGAGAAATGGTCATGGCTCAAATGAGGGCACTGTAGCCCAGAGAGGAAGGGACACGTTTGAGACACCTTTTAGAGGGAGGATCTATGGAACTTGAGTATGGACGAGATGGAGACTGAAAGAGAAGTTGAGGATAATTTCTTTTGTTTCTTCTTTTCCTCAGGGGTTGGTCTCCTGGTCCAGTGTCTCAGCATAAATGCACTGGGGGAGGGGGTCATTTTAACTTTTTGGTTGGATTTCATCCAGTAGTGTGAAGGCCCTGCTCAATAGCTGACACCTGCCCACTCCTATAGCAACGTACTTAATCCTGACAGTGACCCCTCTTCCCTCGGAGACCCACTATGATTAGAGGATTGTTTCTGAATGACCTCCAGTCATTTCCTCCTTACCAGTGCACAGCAGTGCTGAGGAGACAGTCTCCCAATATCTTTGACAATCAAATTGACTTTCTTACAGAGCTTTATCCCCCAGGATTTATTAATCAAGGTATCAAAGTATGGCATCAGAGGCGATTAAACACAACTCCAAACTGCTTCAGGCGAAAGACATTATAAGTCAGTGTATACATTTGTATGCTCCCAGCATAAGTTTCCCCAGTCAGATAAAAGCCTAATCTGTCAGCTGTAGCCACACATTCCTTGGTGCCAGACACCTGCATAAAACCAAGGGCTGCCTTTGAGCAAGGCTTCTGAATTTGTAAGAGATCTTAGCGGGGAGTAAAAATATTTGCTTTCATCAAAACATTAGCAAGTTGTTGAGTCAGGTTCGAACCAGAAAAATACTTATTCAACTTCATTTAGAGATTTTTAAATTCTTCATTTCTTAGGGCTCTCTGCCTCAGTGTACATTATTTGCATTTATGTTGATTATATAATTTCTAATTTTAATTAATTTTAAATAATTAATTTTAAAAATTTTATTTAAAGGGATGTCTATGGAGTTTTGACCTGTGAAGACATTTGTATTATTTTTATAATATGGACGCAATGTTGCTAACAAGAGACTACTGATATTCATTCTCTGCATAAAATTCTTAAGGATTAATTCCTTAGGAGAAATGAGTGATAGAATGAGCCCGTCTCTGCACATGGGGAGATGCACACTGTCTTCAGAATGGCAGTGGTATTGAGTCAGTGTAACAAGGATCGAATGTGTTCACATGTTCTCAAACAAGATAGAGCAGGTGTAACCTTTGGCCTGTCTGTTTTGGTGTTATACGGCTAGAGTATCTGCTACTTTGGAATGAAAACAAAATAATAATAAAATATAGTATGACAATGGAAATTAATTATACTAGCCAAGACTTTAGGTTGCAAAGAGCAGACATTTGCTGCCTAAACCTGCCCAAGTAAAACGGGCTTTATCAGAAGGATAAAGGAAACTTTCTTTCTTTTTGTGTGTGTGTGTGTGGTATTGGGGATTGAACCCAGGGTCATTCTACCTCTGAGTTAGACCCCCAGCTCTAATTTATTTTTTATTTTGAAACATAGTCTCACTAAGTTGCAGAGGGCCTTGCTAAGTTTCAGAGGCTGGTGGCAAAACTGTGATCCTCCTGTCTCAGCCTCCCAAGTACTGGGATTATAGGTGTGTGTCACCACGCCCGGCTGAAGGAAACTTTCACATAAATGGAAGTGCAGGAGCCACAGCTGGATTGAACTGGGACGCCCTGGGCTGGATCTGAATTCTTGGAGGGGACGCTTTGGAGCCCAGCTATTGCAGATCATGGGATTTCACATTGGTGTTTGGCTGTTAACAAGACGTCACTTCCATTCTCTCTGTGTGTACTGTTTATTTTAGACTTAGTGTAATCATATACGGGGTGTGATGTGAGCAGAAGAGAAAATGTGGCCAGGGATTGGGGAAGGGCTGAGGGCAGAGCCATCAAGAAAAGATAGTTCTAATAATAATGTTAGTAACTAATATGAATGAGGCACAGTGCTACAAATTTTACCTAGTTTTTATTTATTTAACTTAATCCTGAAATACCTGTTTAAAGTTGAAAGACAATACCTGTATTGTAGAGGAGGAAACTAGAGTTTCAAGAGAAAGTAGAAATGATCCACCCAAGGTCACATTTCAAGCAAACGATTCGAACTCATGTCTGTCTGACTCCAAAGACTAAGCTTCTTCAGCCTCTGCAAGATGATGAACACATTTTAATTAAGAATTTATGATCCTCTCTAGCTTTTGAGGGAATTTTTCTCTGCACATCTAAAGAGAGAAAGGAGAAGTAATATAAAAGTCTCCCATTACAGTCTTAGGAAATTTGTCCCAACAGTGTTAACAGGATAACTCTGCAGTAGCCGCTATAAAGAACAACTCCATCTCAGTGGCTTAAGTCAATAAATGCAAGTGACTCAACTCTTGCTTGCTTTCGATCTCCATTTGCATGAAATATCTTTTCCCATCCTTTCACCTTTAACCTGTGAATATCTTTGCCCATCAGGTGAGGATTTTTTTTTGCAGGCAGCATGTAGTTGGATTTTGATTTTTGATCCACTTTGCCAGTCTATGTCTTTTAATTGGTGAGTTGAGATCATTTACATTCAGTGTTATTATAGAAAGGTGTTAGTTATTTCCTCACATTTTAAATTTTATCTTTTGTTTGATTCAGTTTTTAGTTCTCCTTTACTTAGTTACTCTTCTAATGGAATTTGTCCCTTCTCTGGATTTATTTTTTATTTTCTCTTTAACAGATTATTTCCAAAGTTAGTGAAGAAAGGACAAAAGTGAGTATGTGGAGAAGCCTACCTGGTCTTAATTGCTCTATTTCCATTCACAACCCATGAGTAAGAACTAGGTATATAGCTTTTCCTAGAGCAGAGCTGGTAAGTTTCTGATCAGTCTCTGCCGCACCATGTGTTTTTTAGAAGCGTGTTTCTTAATTTCTAAATGTATAGTGGTTTTTTAGTCATATTTTTGATATCAATTTCTAAATTAATTAAATTATGTGCATAAAATATAGGTATAAAAATAACAGTCCTTTGAAGTTTACTGACACTACTTTAATGACCCTGTATATAGTAATTTTTTCATAAATATTCCACATATGCTAGAACAGTATGTGTGTTTCACCATTTTTGGCACTAATATTCTAAATATGTGCATTAGTTCAAGCTCATTAATTGTGTTGGTAATGTTGTCTGTATCATAATTAATTTTTTGGTGTGCGTGCTTGAGAGAATTGTGTGAAAATCTCCCATCATGGCATAAGATTTGTTTATATAGTTCTGACATTTAAAATTTTTTTTGAGTTTATGTTAGTAGGTGCATATATTTCTTGGCATTCTTTATAAGCCACAAATGGATGATCAAAATTAATTGAACAATTTTTTTTGTGGTATTGGGCACTGAATCTGGGGCATTTTACCTCTGAGCTACACCCCTAGTCCTTTTTATTTTTTATTTGGAAACAGGGTCTCACTAAGTTGCTGAGGCTGGCCTTGAACCTGTGATCCTCCTATCTCAGCCTCCCAAGTACTGAGACTACAGACAAGTACCACCATACCTGGCGAATGTGTAAATATTAAATTTAGATTTGGGTTCAGTCTAAATTTAAAAATATAGTGATGTCAGTTTGTCCATCTGAAGGGACAAAGTTGGATAGTGGACATGTCCACGCTTTCTTTCCTTGAAAGGGGAAAAGAAACAAAAGTGTATCTTTTACTTACCACACATTATTACTGTGTTAAATAGCCAGCATTTAACTGGAATTTATCCATTTAGTGATTATCTCAGCTCTATTTTTTCCTCTTTCTCCAACTGGTAATGCCAAAATTTCAATTAGATATATGTTAGAAATTACAACTTCATTCCTGTCATTTAAATATTCTTTGTAGTTCCTATTTCTTTGTTTCTGTACTGCATTCTGCAGAATATTTTCAGAAATAACATCTATTTCTGTCATTCTCTCTTTAGTTGCATCTGATCTGCTGTTAAATTTATCTCTTATGTTTTTAGTTGCAATTATTATATTTTTCATTTTAGGAAACGTTTTATTTCTTTAAATCTTACTCATTCAAAATACTTTCTTATATTTTAGTCTCTCATTTTATGTTCGTAAATTTACTGAACATTTTTATGATAAACTCTTAAGGGAGATTTGTATTCCATCTTGGTTGATACAATTTTCTTTGTAGTCCCTGGGTAAGTGATTTTAAGTTTCTCTTTGGGATTTTAGTTTTATGAGGTTATGGGACATTAACATCTCCCTTCAAACTCCTCACCTTCAACATGCCCTGAGATATGTCTTCTGATTTTGGTGCCCTGAAGACATTGACAACGAAAGGTCAAGATCACCTTCTATTAGGAAGAAACTTTCAGGGTAGAAACCAGCCCCAGCAGTAGGCTTAGATCTCTGGTTTCTTCTTCGCTTAGTTTTTGAATCAGTATTTTTTCTTTCCAGCTTACTAATTGATTGAAAAATTTTACAAAAAAAATTCCTTCTGCATTTTTTTAGGTTGTTATGAGCTTTACTATGGCCCTCTAAATTCATCTGTTGAATTCCTAATCCCTGGTACTTCAGAATATGAATAGATTTAGAGACAGAACCTTTAAAGAGGTAACTAAGGTAAAATGATGCCTTAATCCAACGTGACTCCTCTCCACTTTAGAAGAAGAGATTAGGACGTAGACAAATGTAGACTATGGGGAGAAATCAGAAGAAAGAAGCCATCTACAAGCAAAGAGAGATGCCTTCAAAGAAACGGTCCTGTAGACACCTTGACCGTGAACTAGCCTTTAGAACTGTGAGGAGACTTAAATAAATTTCTATTGTTTGACTGCCCAGTCTGAGGTACTTTGTTGTGCTGTTGTTGTTTGTGGTACTGGGACTGAACACAGGGGCATTCTACCTCTGAGTTACACCCCAGCACTTTTTATTTTTTATTTGGAAGCAGGTTCTCACTAAGTTGTTGAGGGCCTCGTCAAGCTGGCCTTGAACCTGTGATCTTCCTGTCTCAGCCTCCCAAGTACTGGGATTATAGGCATGCACCAACACATGTGGCTTTTAGGTACTTTGTTGTTGTGGTGGTGCTAGCACGTGAATATGAGGATCATTCAGTGTATCTGAAATTATGTGATCTCTTGACTTTTCTTTAAAAGAGTCTCTAAAATGAAAGCCATCACAGTACTCTCCTGGAATCAAAAGAGATGAGCAAAGAATCCGGATAATTCTACCATCTGTAAAATCTTGAAAGATCATTCAAATTAAATTATGAGGCCATCAGTATCATATTGAGTGTTGTGTCTTCTCCTTCTTCTAGGTTTGAATATCCTTTCTATGAGGCCTGGTCAGATTCTGTGTAGCATAGGTCACTGTCAGACTGTAGATGGAACAGATGGCCACTTACCTGGCAATAATTTCAGAAGTTCTAATTCCTGGTTATTGGTGTTCAAAAGTTTATTAAGGAACCAATATTTATTATTGCTATTTGTGTCCATAACTCCTTCATTGACAAACATTTGGAAGAAGGGACAATAGGTATTAGAGACAAATATGATGATTCCAAATACACTTTCTGCCTAGAGAGAGCTTTTAGTTAGTTATTCCCATTTAAGCATAACTAGGAGACTAAGTAAATATCCACAAAAGATTTCATCTATATAATTGGAAAACTTAAACATGGAGCATCTAACTGCACAGCAGAATGAAAGCCATACAGTAAATCTTTAGGTAAGGATCTCTCTCTCTCCCTCCATCTCCCTGCATGTGTGTTATCTGTACCTTGTAATGAGTGTCTCCTTACATATTAGATTTCACTGTCCCAGGTGTGCATTCTCTGTCCTTACCTTTGTGTGTGCATGGGTGAGGTTTTTGAATCTTCTGACACAGTTGATCTTTCCTAATGCTGAGGAATTTCGCCTGGGGTATGCTTTTAAGCTGAAAAGCATCTGCTAGAAATCATTTCCTCACTTAATTACTGAAATGGCCCTTCAAATGTAATTTGATATTAAATTCCTATACCATATTGTAGGTTTCACTTTTAAGAATACCAACACAATTGACAAGTGTTTTCTATCAAATATGTTTGATGACTGATATTTTGGTTTGCCAGTATAATGAAATGAAATTAGTGCTGCCAGATTTGCCTCTCTCTCGCTCTCTCTCTCTCCATCTCTCTCTTTCTCTCTGTCCCCCCCTCCTTCATTTTTATGTAAAGAAATGACTGGTTAAATTACTGGGGTTGGAGAATGCAGCTGCTTTCTTTAAGTGCTGCATAATTTTGTTCTCTTGATTTCCTGGTTTACTTGGCAAGGTTTCTAAATCAATGTTTAAATAGGAAAATGTCCTGACCCACTGAAAAACCCTTGTGGCTCCTAAATACATTTAGAGAGCAACACTTGATAATTTCCCAAATCAGAGTATTACAGTTGCTTGAAATGTGTAACCTACACTTCTCTGGAGATCAGGGCATTTTCTATTTTTAATTGTTTTCTCAGTGGGGGCTAATTACAAAATTTAAAGCCCAAATAATACCAGCATATCAGGGAAATGACAATTTCCATAATAAGCAATTTTTAAAGAAGGCCTTACAGCACTCAGTTAGCAAGGAAGGAACGGGGCTTGGGATGGAGGAAATGTCTTATAAAAATTAAAGTTGATGATCTTTGACGATGTGTACCAGGCTGACATTTGTCATCGATGTTTATTTCTGCTCCTCTGAATGCACCATCATAATCTCTCCGCCAGCAGACCGGCCATAACGTTTTCATTTTGACAGCCAAATCAATTGGTTGAGCTGATAGAGTTTCTTTTCAGATGGAAGGTAGCCAGATTTTCCTTTTTAACAGTTGAGCCAAACAATCCTAACCAG
Organism: Glis glis; assembly: GCA_004027185.1. Classification (NCBI taxonomy): domain Eukaryota; kingdom Metazoa; phylum Chordata; class Mammalia; order Rodentia; family Gliridae; genus Glis; species Glis glis. The sequence goes on along the minus strand of PVJS01005638.1, from coordinate 1,931 downwards.
CTTAAAAAAATATGAAGTCGTAGTTACAAGCCACTTGTTTTTCTCTGCTGACTCAGTGAGGGTTGACAACCACAAATTCTGGGCGCTTAGTATTCCTTTTTCCGTGTTCCCTTTGGCAAGTGGACATTTGAATCTTTCCTTCTCTTGGCCTCTTGGGCTGTCACTGTCCTGATTAACTTGTGTCAAGGAGGAAACATGAGCAGGTCATCGTGGCTGTAGCTATGGGACTCATCCACTGGTTGGACAGAGTTAGAAACAAGTGAAAACGTCTAACGCTTGCCAGTCTGCCAGAAGAGTGCTGGAAGGCTGGAAATAACCCTTGGCTTGTACTCGAGTCCTCCCGCTTTTAGACCAGGCTCCTGGCTGATGTGCAAGCCTTGCTGTCAACACAGAATCCTGAGCCTACCTCTAAACCCCTTGATACAAGAGGAGCTCTGCCCGGTGGCCTCTGTGTCACAGAAGGTGGCATGACTATCTGCTGAGGCCACAGGATCTTCTGCACTGCTCAGAGCTAGGCTCGTAATGTGTGTCAGCTGTGGACTTAGATAGAGCTTAGCAATTAAATTCCGGGAAAGGATTCACTGTGGAAACTATGTTGAGCATGAACACTCTTGAAAGTCCCTTAAGTCAGGGCTTCCTTATATGACACGGGTCCACATGGGAGAGTTCATGTCAGACAGAGAGGGGAGAGGTGCATGGCGAAAGATGGAATGTATGTGGTTTTAAAATTAAAAAATGAGCGTTGTTGGTATAGCCCCGGCTCCCCACTGGGCTTGGAGGATTTTCAGGCCTGTGAATGAGGGTAGAAATCAGACCACAGACATTGCCTCCCGCTTTTTACAACACAATTGAATAAGCACTAGGTAGTCGGGTAGCTTGTGGTAAGCTGTAATTATACACTGTGGTTCTACTTGCCAGAGGGAAATATTTAAACCTGATTGGATGGCCGAAGATCCAATAAGTTACTGAAAAATAAAAGGGCCTTCCAAAGAAAACTGTTAAAACTGTGACCCAGGTCACGAAAGAGACTGAGAATTGATATTCCAACTTAAACAAAATTTGTTTTGCTTATTCTCACATCCTCACTATTTACCAAAGTCTGGTTAAAGATGGCCTTTTGAAAGTGAGAACTAAGCGCTGAGAGAAGGCTTAGGCCTGTGCTCTTGCTACGTGGAGATCTTGATTTACAAAACCTGTCAGGTCGTCGTTCTCACACGCTGACCTTTCCTCTCCCCTACATCTACCCCATCTCAGCTCACCTTGTTATTACTCTGCTGCGCTGGACCTCTGTCCCAATTCTGACCTCTCCCTCTCAGCCCGCTCTACCATCACTTGTGCATGATTCCTGCCTCTGGTCTGGGGCATTGCTGTCAATAGGTTGGAACGAGGAAGAGTCCTGGCCAGGACACCTGGACTGTAGGACTCTAGGAGGCAAAGCTGACATAGAACACAGTGCAAATGCTCCTCCCAGAAGACGCGAAGCATCCGGTCCTGCCCTCACTTCCGGGCTCCCTGGTGTCAAGGAGGTATGGATTGGGAACACCAGTGACCACTGTCACTGGTGCAGCTAGAGGAGGCTGGCCCTGGCTTTCCTAGATGGAGCTGGATTTCCTGTTATATGGGCTCTACAGAACTCACTGTAACAGTCATCTCTCAGCAGCCCTGGGAAATTGGTGCCAGTCCATCCCTCACCCCCAAAGGATACCAAATTGTAAACTGAGTCTCTTATATAAAATGGCATTGCACTTGCATATAACCTATGCACGGACCTCCTGTATAGTTCACATCATCCCTAGATTACTTATATACCTAATACCATGTAAATGCTATGTGAATAGTTATTATACTGTATTGTTTAGGGAATGATGACAAGAAAAAAAACTGTACATGTTCAGTATAGATACAATTGCTTTGTGTGTGTGTGTGTGTGT
>PVJS01005637.1:12602-63424 GCA_004027185.1 Glis glis | reverse complement strand
AAACTGACCACACAGTCAAAAATATAGAGAACAGCCGGGCGTGGTGGCACACGCTTGTAATCCCAGTACTTTGGGAGGCGGAGACCGGAGGATCTGGGTTCGCGGACAGCCTCAGCTCTCTCTCTCTCTCCCTGTTTCTCTCTCTCTCTCTCTCTCTCTCTCTCTACTTAGTGAGGCCCTCTGCAACTTCGTGAGACCCGGTTTCAAAATAAAGTATAAAAATTGAGGCCCTAAGTAAGAACAAAAAAGAGGCTTTTAGCGAAATAAAGGAGTCGAAAAATGAATTAAAGATCTTAATAGAAACCACCTCTGGCATACTAGATGACATGGAAAATAGAGTTTTACTCTTGGAAGACAGCTCATTCAAAACTGACCACACAGTCAAAAATATAGAGAACAGCCGGGCGTGGTGGCGCACGCTTGTAATCCCAGTACTTTGGGAGGCGGAGACCGGAGGATCTGGGTTCGCGGACAGCCTCAGCTCTCTCTCTCTCTCCCTGTTTCTCTCTCTCTCTCTCTCTCTCTCTCTACTTAGTGAGGCCCTCTGCAACTTCGTGAGACCCGGTTTCAAAATAAAGTATAAAAAAATAGGGCTGGGGTGTAGCGTGGAGGTAGAACACCCCTGGGTTCAATCCCTGGTACTGCAAAAAAAAAAAAATATAGAGAACAAAATATGACAACATGACAAGACACCCAAGAAATGTGGATTAATATGAAACAACCTAACTTACAGACAATAGGCATTGAAAAGGTCTAGAAACACAAATCAAGGGCATTGGAAACGCTTCAGAGAAGTAATATCAGAGAATTTTCCCAACCTTGGAAAAAGAGTTGGACATTGATATACAGGAGACATTCAGAACACCAACAAGACAAGATCAAAGAACTGGGCCACACCACATAATAATCAAAATGAGTAACATAGAGGTGAAGGAAGAATCTTAAATGCACCAAGAACAAAGGAATGTGGGATATTCATGGCAAAAACAATAAGAATCACTCTAGACTTCTCAACCCAAGTCATGAAAGCCAAAAGGGACTGGTATGATGTACTCCAAACCCTGAAAGAAAACAACTTCTAACCAAGGCTGTTATATTCAGCAAAAATATCATTCAAAGTTGACGAGAAATAAAAACCTTCCAAGACAATCAGAAACTAAAAGAATTCATGACTATTAAATGGACACCAGAGAATATACTTAAGAAATAAAACAAAAAAGAAGGAAAAAGGAATAAATACCAGAACCATAGGAGGCATGAATTCCACCAATGGGCAACACTCATAGCTGACACAGCACACTTTAAGCTAAAACTTATCAGAAGAAACAAAGTGAGTCACTTTTTACTAATAAAAGAAACAATCCAACAAGAAGATATGATAGTAAACATTTATGTCCCAAATGTGGGCACACCCACTTTTATAAAACAAACTCTTCAGAACATTAGGTCTCAAACAGACCCAAATACAATAATATTGGGATACTTCAACACACCGGTCACACTACTAGCTCAATCTTCCAGGCAAAAGATGAGTAAAGACTCTTTAGAGCTAAGGAACACTATAGACCAAATGGACCTAATAGACATATACAGAATATTCCAATCAATAACAGCTGAATACACATTCTTCTCAGCTGCCCATGGAACCTTCTCCAAAATAGACCACATTCTGGGCCACAAAGCAAGTACCAGCAAATTCAAAAAATGTAATATAATTCCTGGCATCTTTTCTCATCATAATGGAATGAAAGTAGAAATCAACAATAGGAAGACCAATAGAAATTATGTAAACACATGGAGACTGAATAATACACTTTTGAATTAAGACTAGATCGCAAACGAAATAATGGGGGAAATAAAAAATTCCTAGAGTAAACAAACATAGAGACACAACATATCAAAATCTATGGGACACTTTGAAGGCAATTTTAAGAGGAAAATTTATAGCACTGAATGCTCACATAAGAAAAACAGAAAGTCACCAAATAAACAAACTAATTGTACACCTCAAGGACCTCTGAAAACAGGAACAGACTAATCCCAAAGTCAGTAGAAGGCAGACGATAATAAAATCAGAGCAGAAATCAATGAAATAGAGAACAAAAAAAAATACAAAAGATCAACTAGACAAAAACTGGTTCTTTGAAAAGATTAAGAAGATTGATAAATGCTTAGCCAACCTAACCCAAAGAAAGAGAAAATCAACCCAAATTATTAAATTCAGAAATGAAAAAGAAGACATCACCACAGACAGTGGGGAAATCCTAAAGGTCATCAGAAACTATTTCAAAAATTTATACACCAATAAACTGGAAAATATAGAAGAAATGAACAGATTTCTAGACCCATACAATCTACCTAAATTGAACCAAGAAGATATAGAAAACCAAAAATGACCAAAAGCAAGCAAGGCATAGAAACAGCAATAAAAAGCCTTCCATCAAAGAAAAGCCCAGGTCCAGATGGATTCCCAGGTGAATTCTACAAAAGCTTTACAGAAGAACTAAACCCAATATGTCACAATTTATTCAATGAAATTGAAAGAGATGGAATCATTTCAAACTCCTTCTATGAAGCCAGTACCATATTAATACTAACACTGAATAAAGATATCTCAAGAAAAGAAATTATAGACCAATATCCCTGATGAACAAAGATGTAAATATTCTAAACAAAATACTAGTGATATGCATTCAAAACCATATCAAGAAAATTGTACATCATGATCAAGTTGGTTTCATTCTGGGGATGGTAGGCTGGTTCAACATACACAAATCAATACATTTTATTCACCACATAAATAGAACTAAGGACAAAAATTACATGATTATCTAAATAGATGCTGAAAAAAGCATTTGACAAAATCCAAAAACACTACAGAAAATTGGAATAGAAGGAACTTACCATCGGGGCATGGTAGCACATGTTTATAATCCTAGTACTTGGGAGGCTGAGACAGGAGGATTGCAGGTTTGCAGCCAACCTCAGCAACCTAGTGAGGTCCTCCACAACTTAGTGAGACCCTATTTCAAAAATAAAAGAATCAAATAGGGTTGGGGATGTAGCTCGGAGGTAGAATGCCCCTGGGTTCCATTCCCAGTACTACAAAAAAGAAAAAAGAAAAAAAAAGGGAACTTACCTCAACATCATTAAGGCAATATACAATAAACCCAAAGCCAATATCATATTTAATGGAGAAAAACGATGAGAATTACCTTTAAAATCAGGAACAAGACAAGGATTACCACTATCACCACTCTTTTTCAATATAGTACTCAAGACTCTTCCCAGAGCAATAAGGCAAGAGAAGGATATCAAAGAAATTCAAATAAGAAAAGAATAACTGAATTTATCTCTATTTGCAGATGACATGATCCTATATTTAGAAAACCTAAACAACTCAACCAAAAGACTTCTAGAGCTGATTAACAAATTCAGCAAAATAGTGGTATACAAAATTAATTTTTAAAAAATCAGTAGCTTTTCTATATGCTAACCATGAATCCACTGGAAAAAAAATTCCCTTCACAATAACCTTAAAAACAATAAAATACCTAGTAATAAATCTAACTAAGTTGGTAAAAGACCTCTAGAATGAAAATTATAAAACACTTAAGAAAGAAATTGAAGGTCTTAGAAGATGGAAAGATCTCCCATGCTCTTGGATAGGCGGAATAAGTATTATCAAAATCGCCATTATACCAAAAGTGATCTACAGAGTCAATGAAATCCCTATCAAAATACCAATGTCATTCTTCACAGAACTAGAAAAATCAGTCCTAAGTTTCATATAGAGAAACAGAAGACCCAGAATAGCCAAAGCAATTCTCAGCAATAAGAACCATGCAGCAGGCATCATAATTCCTAATTTCTAATTAGACTACAGAGCTATATTTAAACAAACAGAATGGTGTTGGAACAAAAACAGACACATAAACCAATGGAACAGAAGAGAAGATATAGAAACTAATCCATACACATATAGCCAATTAATTTTTGACAAAGGTGCCAAAAACATACATTGGAGAAAAGAGCCTTTTCAACAAATGGTGTTGGGAAAACTGGTTATCCCTTTGCAGAAAAATGAAAATAAATCCCTACATCTCACCCTGTACAAGAGTCAACTCGAGATGTATCAAAGACCTGGACATTAGACCAGATAATTTGAAGTTACTAGAGAAGGGCATAAGTCCAACACTCCAACATGTAGACACAGGTAGAAACTTCCTCAATAAGACCCCCAAAGTTCAGGAAATTAAAACAAGAATTAATAAATGGAATGGCATTAACCTGAAAAGTTTCTGTTCATCAAAGGTAACCATCAAGAGTCTAAAGAGAAAGCCTACAGAATGAGAGAATATCTTTGCCAGCTATTCCTCTAATAGAGGACTAATATCTAAAATATACAAAGAACTTAAAAGACTTAACACTAAAAAAAACTAATAACTCAATCAAGAAATGAGGATTGAACTAATTAGACACTTCACAAAAGAAGAAATACAAATGGCCAATAAATACAAGAAAAAATGTTCAACATCATTAGCAATTAAGGACATGCAAATCAAAACTACATTTGAGATCCCATCTAACCCCAATCAGAATGACCATCATCAAAAAGTCAAGTAACAATAAACATTGGTGAGGATGTGGCAAAATAGGAACTCTTCTACACTGTTAGGGGGATTGCAAATGAGTACAGCCACTATGGAGATCAGTGTGGAGATTCCTCAGAAAATTGGGAATGGATCTACCATATCATCCAGCTGTACCACTCCTGGGTAACTTTCCAAAGTGACTGAAATCAGAATAGTATAGTGACACATGCATATCCATGTCCATAGCAGCACAATTCATAATAGCCAAATTATGGAATCAACCTAGGTGTCCATCAACAGATGAATGGATTACAAAATTATGGGATATAGACACAATGAAATTATTCTCAGCAATCAAGAAGAGCAAAATTATGTCATTTGCAGGAAAATGGATGGACCTAGAGAATATTATGTTAAGTGAGATGAGCCAGTCACTAAAAGTGAAGGGTCATGTGTTTTCTCTCATATGCGGAAGCTAAGGAGTAATCAGGATACCAAAGGGACTCCAGATAATGGAAGAGAAACCCCAGTGGAGCCAGGGAGGGGTCTAAGAGAAGGGACTAAAGAGGGAAGATCAATGAAGGAATCACTTTCATTGACATTATGTATATATGTGAGAATACCAATTCCAATCTCAATATCCTGAATGAGGAAGTGGGGGAGTGGGGAGGGAGCCAGGGGAAAGCCCACCAAGTACTGTGTGCATGTATGTCACTATCACTATGAACTGCATTATGATGTGAGACTATAATGCACCAATAAAAGTATTCAAATAAAATAAAACACACAGTCAAAAAATGTCAATTGTACCTAAAAAGAAATGAACAACAACAAAAAACACTTAATAATGTGGTCAAATAGCAAATAAAACTTAAAGCATTAATAGATTTTTTTGTTCACCAAAAATAGGTGTTTAGAAAGTATAGTAGGGGAAATCCATTCCAACAACAAAAACAACCCGAAATAACAATTATTTAAAGATGTGAGACTCACACAAAAATTAAAATTATACTGAAGGACCAAAAAAAGCCCTTTTCTTTTTGTGGTGCTAGGAATTGAACCCAGAAGCATTTTACCTCCAAGTTATACCCCCAGCCCCCAGCCCTTTTTTTTTTTTTTAATTTTTGAAACGGTCTCACTAGGTTGCTGATAGTCTCACTAAGTTGCAGACACTGTCGTGGAACCTGTGATCCTCCTGTCTTAGCCTCTCAAGTACTGAGATTACAGGTGTATGACACCATGCCTGGCTAGGACAAAACAAAAAAAATTTTTTTAAAGACTTCATGTATATAAAAGAATGTCATGAGCCTGGCTGCAAGGACTGAATATTGTAAAATTGTCAATTCTTAAGAAGTTAAATAATAGTCAAATATAACTATAGTCAAAAACCTTGTGGGATGATTTTATGGTGCTGAAAAGTAATTCCAAAATGCATCTGTAAGAATCAATAGGCAAAAATATTCAAGTAAAATGTGAAAACAAAATGACACAATGTGTAACTTCTCCTTTCAGGTATTAAACTCTGTCATAAAGCTACAATGATTTACAAAGTATTACGGACCATAGATAACCTAAAAACAGAAGATAATATGTAAGATTTTAGTATATTAAAAAAGGTGGAATTCCAATACAGTGGGAAGGACAAAAAAAGATTAGTCAGTAAATAAAATTGAGAGAATAATTCTAAGTTAACAAATACAGCAGAGAAAATAGATTCACTTAAATTTTACACAAGGAAAAAGTTTCACGGTTTTTAAAGTAAGCAGGAAAAGCACAATTATTAAAAATTAGAAGAAGAATCAATGAGTTTTTAGATGACAGCAGGATGGTAAAGGGCTATCTGAACATTAAAAACAATGAACAAACTTAAAATTATTGCTTTCTGTGCACTAAAAAAAATCCCATGGATACAATGGAAAACTGAAAATTTGTTACAATAGTTCTGACAAAATTACATGTAATACCCTTACTATTCAAAAATAAGTAAATAAATGAAAGAAAAGTCTTCAATATGAGAAGTGCATCTAATAGAAAAACAGAAAAGGGTTTAATAGACCCTGCAGAGCTGTTATGTTATGCAGTTTATAATAATATGTTATAAGTGGTAACACAAAACAAAACAAAATCACCTCCGCAAGTAATTAAAGACACGTAAATTAAAACACAGGTGTGTTGCCGGGCATGGTGGCGCACGCTTGTAATCCCAGTACTTTGGGAGGCGGAGACTGGAGGATCCGGGTTCGCAGCCAGCCTCAGCTCTCTCTCTCTCTCTCTCTCTTTCTCTCTCTCTACCTAGTGAGGCCCTCCGCAACTTCGTGAGACCTGGTTTCAAAATAAAGTATAAAAAAAATAGGGCTGGGGGTGTAGCGCAGAGGTAGAACGCCCCTGGGTTCAATTCCCGGTACCGCAAAAAAATAAAAAAATAAAAAAATAAAAAAAATAAAAAAACACAGGCGTAACATTTTTCTCCTGTCAAACCTACATGTTTCTAAATCACTGCACTTCACAATGTTGATATCTTCATGTACACACCAGGTAGGTCATTCACTTGCTATGTGTGGGAAATAAATTCAAGGAGCATTCCTAAAAGATACGCTAGCAATAGATGTCAAAATTCTCAAGCATATTTGTATAATTTGACTTAACAATCATTCTTGGAATTTATTTGAGGGGAATAATAGAATATGAATATACACTTATATATTGATATGTACATTGCAACATTGCTCATAATAGTGAAAAATAAAAACAACTAAACTGGCAAACAATAGAAAACTGGGTGAATAAATACATCCATTGGATAGAATATAATGATATCATTGAAAATAATGTTTTGCTGGATGTGGTGGGGCATGCCTGTAATCCCAGTACTTGGGAGGCTGAGACAGGAAGGAGTGTGATTCAAGGACAGCCTCAGAAACAGCAAGACTCTCAGCAACCTAGTGAGACCCTGTTTCAAAACAAAAAAATAAATAAAATAAAATAAAATAAAAAGGGCTGGGGGTGTAGCTCGAAGGTAAAATGTCCCTGGGCTCAATCCCCAGTACCAAGAACAAAAGCAAAAACAAAAGTTTTTTTAAGAATATTAAATTATATGAGGAAAAAGTCACAAAAATTTCAAAACTGATATACCACATGATTTACTCTTATTACAATGGCAAAAATTATATGTAAGTATATAAAAACATGAAATATATATGTATTCATATACATATATACATACTAAAATTTTAATAACTAATTATTAGCGGGTAATGGAATTTTCATTTCCTTAATGATGCTTTTATTTTTTAAAAATTTAAGATAATAAATGTTATTTTATAATTAGAAAACAGAATAGATGTTACATAAAATAAGAAATCACAGTTATTATTTTCTTTTTTTGGTATTGGGGATTGAACCCAGGGGCATTCTATCTCCAAGCTACATCCCCAATACTTTTTTATTTATTTATTTCATTCTGAAATAGGGTCTCACTACATTGCTGAGGCTGGCCTCAAACCTGCGATCCTCCTGTCTCAGTCTTCTGAGTACTAGGATCGCAGACATGCGCCACCATGCCTGGCCATAGTGATTATTTTTCAAAATGAGATTGTAGTAGATACCTATGCAATATTTACTATTTAGTCTGTTTAGTCTAAAACAAATATCACAGATCAAGTGGCTTAAACAACAGAAAGCCCAAGGTCATGATGCTGGCTGAATTAACTCCTGGTGAGGGCTCTTTTCCTGGCTTGCAGTTGGTCACCTTCTTGCTGTGTCTACATGTAGCATAAAGAAAGAGATGGCTCTTTCTCTTCCTCCTCTTGTAAGGCTACCACTCCTCTTGGATTAGGCCCCCACTCTCATGATCTCATTTCACCTTAGTTCCCTTTTAAAAGCCCAATCTCCAAATACAGCCACACTGGGGTTTAGAGCTTCAACATATGTATCTGTATCGGGAGAGGGGTGGAGCAGGACTCAGTCCTTGACAGTCACTACTTCCCCCTCCCCCAGTGCTTTAGGGCAACCAAAGATTATGATAGCTCCATCTGGGCTGGGAGCAGTGGGGAGCCGTCCTAGAAATATGTATAGATAGGTATCTGGAAGAAACTTTTGCAGCTGGAAATGATCCAACAAATAGTAAATATAAAAATGACTGGGCTGGGGATATAGCTCAATGGTAGAGTGCATGTCTCATGTGTGTGAGGCCCTGGCCCTGGGTTCTATCCCCAGTACTGAAAAAAGAAAAAAAGCACCGAAGTATGTGCATGTATGGAAATGTCACAGCGAAACCCATTAATTTGTACATTTTATACAAGGTTAAAAAAGGGAAAAAGAAAAAAATTATTTTACCACTTAAATGTCACTATTCTACAGAGTTAATGTTTTCTCCATTTATAGTCAGAAAAATGAATGAAATTTAATTACATATAATAAAGGAAAATATGAGTTAAATGTATGCTTATTTCACTTGGTTTTTATTAATGCATGTTGACATGAGACAAAGTCAATGAGTTTACAAAAATCTTTTTTAAACAAATTTTAAAAAGAAGGCATTTTCAGTACAATTAGGTTTTAAAATATCTAGTGAGCTTATGACCTTAAAGACATTCTTAATTCTCAATTTTATAAAAGTGTCTACATTTATTCAAGCACTTTTTAAAAAGTGGGTAATATAAATTAAATGTCTACAAATAATTCCTCAACCACAATCTATATTGTAAGCTAGTTTTATTAATATTATTATTGTTGTTAGTGGTGCTGGGAATTGAACCTATGGCCTCATGCATGCTAGGCAAGCACTCTATTACTGAGCCATATCCCCAGTTCTCAACACCATCTATTTTGTGAGTTTAGTTTTCTTTTTTTAAAACTGTAATTTTATTTAATTTTTAAACTTTTATTGGTGCTATTATAGTCTTACATCATAATATAGTTCATAGTGATAGTGACATACATGCACACAGCACTTGGCCGGCTTTCCCCCAGCTCCCTCCCCACTCCCCACGTTCTCATACATGATATTGAGATTGACATTGGTATTCTCACATATGGACATAATGTCAATGGAGGTGATTCCTTCATTGATTCTTCCTCTTCCCCACCCCCCTTCCCCTAGACCACCTCCTTGACTCCACTGGAGTTTCTCCTCCATTATTTGGAGTCCCTCTGGTATTCCAATTACTCCCTAACTTCCACATATGAGACAAAACATATGACCCCTTCACATTCTGTGACTGGCTAATCCCACTTAACATAATGTTCTCCAGGTCCATCCATTTTCTTGCAAAGGACATAATTTTGCTCTTCTTGATTGCTGAGTGTAATTCCATTGTGTGTATATCCCATAATTTTGTAATCCATTCATCTGCTGATGGATACCTAGGTTGGTTCCATAATTTGGTAATTATGCTGCTATATCCATGCTGCTATAAACATGGATATGCATGTATCACTATAATATTCTGATTTCAGTCTCTTTGGAAAGATACCCAGGAGTGGTATAACTGGATCACATGGTGGATCCATTCCCAATTTTCTGAGAAATCTCCACACTGATCTCCATAGTGGCTGTACTAATTTTCAATCCCCCCAATAGTGTAGAAGAGTTCCTATTTCCCCACATCCTCACCAGCATTTATTGTTGTTTGATTTTTTGATGATTGCCATTCTGATTGGGGTTAGATGGAGTCTCAGTATAGTTTTGATTATAGTCTCACATCATAATGATTATATAGCATGATATTGGCATAAAAACAGACACATAGACTAATGGAACAGAAGATAGAGAAACAAACCCACACACTTATAGCCAATTGATTTTTGACAAAGGTGCCAAATACATATGTTAGAGAAAAGACAGCCTTCTCAACAAATGGTGTTGGGAAAACTGGTTATCCCTTTGCAGAAAATGAAAACCAATTCCAACCTCTCACCTTGCATAGGAGTCAACTCTAGATGGATCAAACCTGGAAATTAGACTAGAGACTTTGAAGTTACTAGAGGAAGGCATAGGTCCAACACTCCAACATACAGGCACAGGTAGAAACTTCCTCAATAAGACCCCAAAGCTCAGGAAATTAAAACAAGAATTAATAAATGGGATGACATTAAACTAAGAAGTTTCTGCTCATCAAAGGAAACCATCAAGAGTCTAAAGAGAGAGCCTACAGAATGAAAGAAGATCTTTGCCAGCTATTCCTCTGATAGAGGACTAATATCTAGAATATACAGAGAACTTAAAAGACTTAATACTAAAAACACAAATAACCCAATCAAGAAATGGGCAATTGAACTAAATAGACACTTCACAAAAAAGAAATACAAATGACCAATAAATACATAAGTTTAGTTTTCATAAACCAGGACTCCTCAGGATGGGTACATGGGCATTGTGGGACCTCAGCATGCTCCCTGTGGGCATGAGGTACTTGCTGATCCAAATCAAAAGAACCTGTTTCTCATTCTTTCAGCTTCTCCTCATGCATTCACAACTGTTCTTCTGCCAAGAACGAACACACCGATTTTGAGACTCTTTAGAAACAGAGAGATGTCCAGGGATGGAAGAAGATGTGTTTCCGTCCAGAGAAGGGGGGCCACGGTGAACATGAATCAGAGAAAGATGTTGGTCTGGAAGAGAAAGCCACTAACCCTGGAGAGAGAGCTGCCTTGGTGCTTTGATGACAGATGAGCCAACGCCAGTAGGAGACGAGGGTTGCTCCAGCCATGTTCAAAGAGTGCGTGGGAAGAACGTGGCTAAATCATCCAGAAGAGCTGCAGTAGTGAGAGCAGTTGAGAGGAAGTCTGCACTGGATGGGATTCGAATACCATCTGGGAGTTTCATTATAGAAGGCAGAGTAAAGCACTTTGAAATGTGCCCGTTTCTCATTCTTCCAGTAAAAGAACCAACCATTGAAACTCTGAGCATCTTTGGAGTCGATATTGTTAGCCAGATTCCCCCAGGGAAATCTGAACTCTAGCCTTCCTGCTGCCTGCTTGTTTGGCACACAGTTTGTTCTCCAGAGGTATTCTTTACAGCCTAAGCGCCTGAAAGGACACATTTCTAACTGATCACCAAGAGTCTCGGGCAGGCCCCTAAAATATATATACAGCATGAAAAAGGAAAAGGAAGAGACTGGAAAGTATTTTTTAATAAAGAAAAGAATCTCTAAATATCTTTCTATATTCAAGGGCTATGTTGGTCTCCCTAAAACATTGTTTTCCCAATGCTATGGTTTTATTCAGAGACAAGCAGTGGTCCAAGCACTTTAGTCTGGGATTAAGGGCAGATTTGTGGCCCCTCAAAATTCATGTTGAAGCACTAACCACCCCCCCCTTAAAGGTTTTGAAATTAGAGCCTTTCAGGAGGTAATTAAGGTGAAACAAGGTCATATGGGTGGACCCCTGATCCAGTAGCCCTTGTTTCATTATAAGAAGAGGAAGACACACCCAGAGCTCTTTCTCTGTTTCCCTATCCCTATCACACACACGTATGCAAAGGAAGACACAGGAGAAGGTGGCCACCAGCAAGCTGGAAAGGAGATCCTCCCCAGAAATCAGCCTTGCTGGCACCTTGATTTTAGACCTCCAGCCTCGAGAGCTGTGAAACAAATACATTACTATGGTTTAAGCCACTCAGTCTGTGGTGTTTTGTTATGTCAGCTCAAGAAGACTAATACATACAGTCTATCTACTCATACTTATCTCTCCCTATTTCTCAGGTCAAGAGCATCTACTTGGTATGCATCATGAATTCTAACACCCAGACCTTTCTGTTTGGTGCCTCCCATCCTTGTTAGTGCTTTTCTGCCTAAGATGTTGAATCCTGCCCATTTCTCAAGTTCTATCAGAGGTCCTGATTGAATGCTATGTAGAGCCTCGTCCCTCACTCCAGGTAGGCACAGTGCCACCCTCCAACACTCCTGATTTGTCCTTCATCACATTCTGTTAGTACTTCTCTACAAAGTAAATCAGCTTCCTTATCATATAAGCTTTTCTTACAAAGACAATCTGCATTCATCATTTTAAAAAATGGAAGACATAGCTGGGTGTAGTGGCACACACTTGTAATCCCAGTACTTGGGAGACTGAGACAGGAGGATTGCAGGTTTGAGGACAGCCTCACCATTGTAGTGATTCTCTCAGCAACCTAGGGAGACCCTGTTTCAAAATAAAATAGGGCTAGGGGTGTAGCTCACAGGTAGAATGCCCCTGGGTTCAATCCCCAGTGCCATTTAAAAAAAACACACACATACACAAAGGTCACCCATTATATGACCATTCCAAAAATAGATACAACAACAAAATCCTTCCAGGTGTTTTTCAACTTGTGTACATGTCCATGTATAGACTCTAACTCCACGTGCTTTATGCTGGGCTTCTTTCACCCAGTATATCATGACCATCTTTATTGTTACTACTCTTCCTAAAAGGTAACTTAAGTGCATTATAATTCATTTAACCAATTCCCTACTGATGAGTTTTCAAATTCTCTATAAATAGTCTTGTAATAAATATTCCTAACAAACAAATTTTGCACAATTTCATGAAAATGTCCTTCAGATGAAGTGCCAGAAGTGCATTTTCTTTTTTCTTTTTGTTGTGGTACTGGGGATGGAACCCAGGGGCATTCTACCTCTACGCTATTTTATTCTCTTATTTTGAAACAGGGACTCACTAAGTTGCTGAGGCTGGCCGGGAACCTGTGATCCTCCTGTTTCAGCCTCCCAAGTACTGGGATTACAAGCGTGTGCCACCACACTCAGCTCCCAGAAGTACATTTTCTAATGAGATGTATAGCCAAATTGTCCTCCAAAAATTTGTACTTCTGTTAACATGAGAGTGTCCATTTCTCTACACACCCAAGTAAACCCTGGATATATTTCCAAAAGCTTTGCCAATGTGAAATAATAATTTAATGACATCCTAGACCATGTGTTTATTCCTTCTCCTGCTACTACTACTATTAACGTTAACCTATCAATTACACAGCACTATTAAGTTTATAAAATCTTTTCATAGATATAAATTAGAATAATACTTCACAGCATCTAGTACAATACCCTTCATATATAAAGATGATAAAAAAATTATATGATCATGAAATAATAGTTATGGAGTACCTGTTATATGCTACACCAAGAATCACATAAAGTCATCCCCTGACTAGATATAAATATTTGTCATCTTTGTAAGTTATCAAAAGTTTTTACTATCCTAAGTCTGATAGACTATTTCCTTGCATCATCCCTGCTCCATTCTTTGCCTATTTATTAATCGTTGCATATCCTCCTACTAATTTATCACTCCTAGTTCCAATGCTTAAGTACATTCTAAGACATATAGCATTCACAACATTAATTCTGGGATTTCTGAAACATTTCACTTTTGTTATAGTGCCTTTTCTAGAAAGTTCTTTTCTTACAGAGCTTTCATTTCCTTTTAAAAATAATTTTCTCCACCCACCCCGCCCCAGTGTATGATGTTCCTTTACTTGTATTTCTCATTTTGAGTATTCATTTTCTGCATTTCTTTGATCTCTTATTTCTCAAGTACAGCAAATCTGTTGTCAACTTCTGAGATAAAACTGCTTTTGCGGTTTTTATTCAAGTCCCTGTCACAGAGGAGTGGTCTCCCTTCCACTGAAAGCGGACCAGTCTTGAGAGGCAGAGTTCAACCGAGGCGCCCTGCTACCATAAGGAGCCCTCATCAGCCTCCAGGAGCTTCCTCGGGCCATTGTGTTGCTCTACTTTGCCCTTCCACCCCTCTTGACAACATCTCATCTATATGCGACTCTTTTCCCAGAAAACTTTATGAAAACACTTCACAAAATAGAAAAGAAAAACTGCTATATTTGCAACATCACTGTAATGGATACCGACTTTCTAAAATCCATTCATGTTCCTAAAGTTTTCATTTAAAGATTTAGACAAAAATGTCACATTTTAGCATTATATTCCTGAAATTGCAAACAGGAAATGAACTACTACTCATCTTTTCCTAAGTCAATGTTTTGACTTTGGAAAGTAGAAATTCTACCAATCTAAGATTCCAGGTGATAAAAATATGATATGCTTTCTCTAAGGGGTACCGATGCTTTCCTTACATTCAACATATTTCGTGAATAATTCATGATGGGGAAGATAGCACTCTTTTGTGAACTGGATTCAAAATCATTTTAAATGATTCTAAAGTTGAGCTTTTATTCTGTGGCTGGAGTAGGCACGCGCCGGCATCATTCTCTGCTGGCCAGGTGTCATATTCAGAGTCATATGTATGTCAGACAGCATTGACTTCACACATACAAGCGCGTTCAATCATCAGATCAACTGTGCAAGGAGAGTACTGTTCCCACTTCCCAGTTGAGAAAATGAAGTTCATAGAAATACAGTAATTTGCCTGACCTAACAATCTAGAAATGTCAGAGCTGGGATTTGAATCCAGGCCTATGAAACACTCTTTCACTAGTTTTACCTCTGAAATAGTCTTGCCCCAGGCATAAGCACCATCTTCAGGTCTACCTCCATTCAGATAGGCCCACACTCGTTTTGTGTTGGGTTGCTTGTATAGGCTGGTCGGCTTGACTGCTTCACGTTTAGTTGCAATTGGACAATTTTGTTTGGATTGCAGTTCTTGGACTTCAGAAAGATGAGCCTGTCAAGAAAAACCCAGGGAATGCCATGTTTAGAGAACTGTTTGGTGTGTTTAAGGAATGTGATGAAATTCAGAAATATCTTGTAATTATAAATTATATTTAAAAGATTTTAGGAAGGAACTATTAAGTGCATTAGCCTCTCCTGTGTGAGGAATAAAGACAATCTTTTCTATTGAAGTAGCAAATTACATAGAAGTGTACTCCTTTCCATTTTGTAACTGTAGCTTAGGCATTCATTGTGTAACTGTACATGTGTCTGTATGCTCCACTCCCTGAATCTTCCTGAGTGTCAGCCATCCTAGCTCATATGGTCCCCGATTGACCTGAGTCTTCCAGAATGTCACCCATCTTAGCTCATATAACCTTTAGTTGACCAGGAATCTTCCAGAATGTTAAACTTTGTTTCAAGCTTGCTGACTGTCATAGAAATAAGCCAATCACTGCAGAGTTGTACTTTCTTTGCCATACTTTGTTTCAGAATTCCTGTCTTAGAAAATAGCCAATTATGCAGAGTTGTGAACCCAAGCCCTCACCAATCAGGGCAAGGGGCAGGACCACGTTAGGCATAAAAACCTAGAGGACCGCCTGCTTGGTGTGCTTGCTGACCAGACTTGTCGGTAGTACACCCTTCTGCACAGAAGTAAATTGCCTTGCCAAGTTACTTTCAATTTTATCAGTTTTACTTGCGGCTTCCCTAGAATTTGCTTCTAACACCTGCCATTGACTGTTTGGTAAATTCCCTTGCTTCGATGAAATGCTAAAGCCATTAACAATCACTGGAGTAATAATAATAAGGCATTCATTTTGGCAAAGCACTTTACTTTCATTTATAATTTGGAGAAATGAAAGGAGATGTGTTTCTGGACTTCTGCATGGTGTTTCTCCTCATGAGAGAATTTCTCTGCATTTTACACATGAGTTTTTTAATTAAAATCACATCATTTCCTTCAACCAAGAAACGCTTAAGGGAGGGTAGATAGGTGTTGTTTAAGTCCTTACTTGCTGTTTTTTAAAAACAGCAGCCACCTTTATACTCTGCCAGATCCCTGCCAGGCAGCTTTTCATCCGACTTCAAGCATGTCCTAGTGCAATCCTTTGCATTCATTCTCTGCTCAGCGATATATCCTTCTTAGCTTGGCAAGAAGTCATATCTCTAGCAAAGTCAATTTCTTTTTTCTAGTAACCTTGACTGAGGCATAAGATTTGGATGGAACACATTTCCCTTATTTGAGAAACCTATTCAATAAGAGCATATCGTTTTGACGGAAAACTTCGCAAAGCAAAAAAAGAAAAAAGTTTCCCCTTCGTTTCTATCCCCAGCCCTCGCTCCACAGCTGACCTTTCTCTTTTCCACTTTTTTATGCGTGGCAATCCTGACTGATTAACCAATTGTACAGAAACCACTGTTTCAGCTCCTCACTTTTGAATGTCTCCACTGCAATTAGTATTTTGCTCCTTGCTCTCTTTACATCTGGAGACGCACCCTCAGGAGTGATGAGCACTGAGCCATAAGGCTCAACTCGAAGACACTCATTTGAATTACCTTTGTACATATCCACTGGGCCTTTTTCTCTTCTTCGCTAAGGTCATAATTTCTGGTCTCCATTCAAACAAAACAGGCTTTCATACGAGCTGGCTGTCTCTTAGATAGCTACTCTCCAAGTGCCAATTCAATGCTTGGCATATGCTTATGTGGTCGTAACTGACCAGATGCTGAGAATATATTAATAGCATAATTTTAAAACTCAACATTGTACTTTAAATGCTTATAAAAGAGGCAGAGTCTTTAATGTCTGGAATCCTAAAAAATGTACCTCTGTGTGTCTTATAAGTTCCATGAGTTTAATTTCCTCTTGAGTCTGCTCAGTCCAGCCTCCTTCAACCACCACGGGCTGTACAGGGCTTTTGGTGGGAACCATGGTGGCAGGCTGACGTGCTGCTACTCGCCGCCCTGGGGAAAAGAAGTCTCTGGAAATGTTGTTTCTGATGATAGGCTTTCAAATTTCAAATAAATTGGTTTGGCTTTCTATGCATAAATTATTCCACCCAGGAGCATAGGCTAAAATACTAAATATATCATAAAAGCAAAGATGCCTAAGGTAATAATATCTAACAATACTCCTTCAGATGGGAGGCTTGAGGCTTTAAATGGCCAGAATATGCGTGCTTACTCTACAGATGGAAAAGAAAGATAACATGCTGATTTCCACCCTGGCTCCAGCCCCGCATCCAGCATCCACGATATGGTTCAGCAGTAATTTAGTCAAATAGAATTCATGACCTTATATAGTCCTCATCATCTCTTACAGTCTTGGAACATATGTTTTGTTCTCTTCACTAATAATAAGCCTTTCCCCCACAATTAGCTTAGCAGCCTGGGGATTAAGTATTTCTAAAATAATATTAACCCAAGAGACAGGAACTCTTTTTTTTCTATCTAATAATACCCCATGAGCACGATTAGTTTCTGATACCTCTGCTGTGCCCTTTGCTATTCAGAAGCTGTGGTAAGAGAAAATATTTATTGGAATACTGTATTCTGAAGAATCATAAGCATAATTTAATAAATATGGCAATACAAACTTATGCCTTCTTTCAACTAGACCACTTAAAATCACTAGAAAAGAGGTTTTAAAAATCACACTTATGAAATTGTCTCTTTTTCTGTGTTAAGATACACTCAGCACTGAATCTCCTATTGATGTCTAAATTTCTTTTCTTTTCTTTTTTGGTGCTGGAGGCTGAACCCAGGGGCATTCTACCTCCGATCTACACCCCCAGCCCTATTTATTTTTTTTTTATTTTGAGACAGGGTTTCACTAAGTTGCTGAGGCTGACCTTGAAACCAGTCCTCCTATCTCAGCCTCCCAAGTACTAGGATTATAGGCATGCATCGCCACAGTCGGTTGATCTCTAAATTTCTTAAATAAACAACACTTTGTCCTAGAGATTCCTTCTAGAAGCCTATATTGAGCAGTAGCTATGGGTCAAGCATCGTTTTAGATAATGCAAACACAAACATGTTTGAGAGTGAGTCCTTGCCTCAAGTTTGGTAGGAAGGGCAGATCTCAAGGAAACGATTATGCCAATAATTGATTGCAATAGTGCTGCATCAGGGCATATAAAGTCTATAAGAGCATGTAACCGGGGCTGCTGACCTACTCTGAGCTGTCAGAGAAGGCCTCTTTGAGAAAGTAACAATCAGGCTGATAAAATAATAGAACTATTAAGATGAAGTTGAGTCTCAATTTTCTTGTCAAGGTACTCTTAATGTGCTAATTTCCAGACTATGGCTACAATCAAAACTCTTTGAAAATAATTTAGTATTTGCAGAGGATAAAGAATTTGTGCTCTTATAGCTCAGGTTTATGGAAATAGATCCAGCAATAAAAATAATTGGTGAAATGACTTTTGGGGAAAACCAGAATTCTATGTTCCTAATAAGCATTTTTATGCAATTTATGAATATGGAGAAAACATAATTGAATTAATCAGCCAATGAGTTATAGTGACAATTCTAGGTAATGCACTTTGAAAAGGATCACAGTGGTTCCTCAACACAAATTTATACTAAATACAGTCTTTACCCAACTTTATTTCCTAGAATGCAGATAACATTAATTTATGACTCATAATTTTTATGGATAATATTCCAATAAATATTTTACTTACAATGCATTTTGAACACTAAAATTTTGTCCAACTAAAGAGTGTTCAGTACTAGATTATTATTTATATTGTTGAGAGCCAGGGATTGAATAAAGAAAACAGGAAAAAATATTGTGCATTATTTATCTTTTGTCAACTTGCTTCTAATGGTCTTAAGATAATGAATGTATTTGCACTATAATTTTCATAAAGAGACATAATGTCACCACAAAGATTTTAGTTTGAGGAAAGGTTTTCATAATAAAATATTATTTATGAGGTAAGAATAACATAAATTGAAAACAGGTAAAATGTGTTGAATAAATTATTTTTATTTTCTTATTACATTTTACACATACCCTATTTTATTGCATATGACAGCGGAGAATAGTATTGCTAAGTGCTAACTTTTTTTTTGGTACTGGGGATTGAACCCAGGGGCCTCCAAGATATACCCCCAGCTCTTTTTATTTTTTATTTTGAAACAGGGCCTCAGTAAGTTGCTGAAGGTCTCACTAAGTTGCTGAGGCTGGCCTCAAATCTGCAATCCTCCTGTCTCAGCCTCCCAAATACTGGGATTACAGACGTGTGCCACTGCACCCAGCTATAGCTAACTATTAATGAATCATGCCTCATTCCTACTCCTAACATTTCATTTTCATTTCAGGTAGGTGGAGCCCCACTGATATTGCAAATGATTTCTCTGATTGGAAATTGGGAAAAATAAGCTGAGGATTCTTGACCACTTTTGCCCTTTTTCTTTTAGAAAGCTAGAGAAAAAACATTTTTTTTTTGTAGTTCTGGAATGGAACTCAGAGGCATCTACCTCCAAGCTACACACCCCCCCTTTTTTTTTGAAACAGGATCTTGCTAAGTTGCTGAGGCTGGCCTCAAACCTGTAATCCTCCTGTTGTAGCCTCCCAAGTACTGGCATTACAGGTGTGTACCACCACACCCAGCTAACAAAAGTGCTTTGATGTTCTTTCATACTATGAGTCTCACCTGGAAAGTTCTCCCCATCCTCTTCCCTTACTGGGAGGTCCACCCTTGTTCAGCATTATCTATGTGTGGAAGGGCAAGCCCACCCAACTTGGGGTTCCAGTTAGCAGATCCACTTAGCTCACACACTAAATGAAATGTTCCAACATTGTCTTTTCATGTAACAAACGAGATTCTTTGGCTTGATCTGCATTCCTGAGTTTTATTTACTTGTTTTAAGACCCCAAGTGGGAAAACGGACTGCATTTTCAGGAAGCCTTATTCCATTTTTATTGAGTATTTATTATGTTTTAACCATGTAATAAATATTTGACATTTATTAACTATAAAACCCTACAAAGTAATTACTACTATTGTGATTGAAAATAGCAATAATCATACGTACAAATGAAATGTAAAATTAGTTTAGCATAGTGTCTCATACATAGTATCTGTTGCATTTATCAATAGCTATAATAATAGGAAATAGTCAATTCAGCAACTATTCATACCTCTCATACTTCCTTTTTCTTCCAACCCTCAAGAAGCATGCAGTCTAATAGGGACTGCAAGTACCAGAGCTAACACTTGTTTTTTATTTATCCTCAACAGCTAGAAGAGGGCCTTCCTCGGAGTAATTATAAGCATGTGTCAACATTATATTTAAGAGTAGAAAACATACCAGTTTGTAAGTAGAGACAAGATTTATCTTAGCATTAAATTTTAATGGAAATTCCATCAATGGATCACTCCATAATGGATATCAACAGGCCAAATATAGACCATTTTCAACAGTGATATTATAGATGATGCCAAATTAACATTAAATGCCTTTTTGATACTTAAGTGTAATAAAAGCTGAAGACATGACATAAAATTAGAATTCAGTAAAGTCTGCTCTGCCAGGTGCTATTTTGAGGGTGTTGCTTTCTATTGATTTAACTTGATATAGGAATAAAGCTTAGATAACTCCCTAGAGTGGATGGTTGAAATTTCATTCATTCTTTAAGTCAATTATTATTTACCTATTTAAAGAAAAAAATAGAAGGGTATAAATGTATGATCTGATATGAGGGAGATGGTCACATGGACAGGTGATTATAATAATGTGAAGAAAACTATCAGAGGAGAAGTCCAGGGTCTGATCAATCACCTTATCCCAGGCTTGGAATGTTGGAGAAGGATTCTGAGAAAAAGTAACGAGTAAGCTAAGAATATATAGAGAATGAGTGGGAGCAATCCAAGAAGACCGAAGAGGGAAAGCTTTGAGGCAGAGGGAATTGAGGTGTGCCAAAACCTAAGTTAAGAAAGCAAATGATATGTCTGGGGCACTAAAACAAAGTTCAAACGGTTAGAGTGTGGTGAGAAAAGAGAGAGAGGAAGGTACAGAAAATGAGATCATGAAGGTCCACCTTAAGAAGTTCCAACTTTGTCCTGAAGATGCAAAGACCCTTAAAAGGTTTTCTGCCTGGAGTATCATGACACCTTTGCATTTCTGCACAGTCACTTCAACTCCAAATATCAGCATTGTACACATAGTGGAAGCTGCTGTCAACACAGGGACCAGGGAGACCCATTAGAAAACTATTCCAATAATCTCAAGAATAGATGATGTAAACTTGAGTTTGGATAATGATAGTGGAGACTGAGAGGGTTAGAATTTGTTTGAGATCAACTTAGCAACTTCAAAGTAACAAGACTTACTACGTATTTGCTTGGGGAAGATGAGAGAGAAGGAGATGCCAAGAATGACTCCCAGGTTTCTGAGACAGAACGCCTGGGTGGAGGATGGTAAGAATCCACTGCTAGAAGAAAGAAAGAAGCATTGGTACAGGAGGGAAATGATCACTTTAGTTTTGGACATGTCCATGGAAAAGTCAAGTGAAAATGTCTAGTAGTAGGAGTAGTAGAGGTTAGGAGATACTTTTCACTTACACCCAACCAATATTCCTTTGGTAAGAAATGGACAATAGCCATTTAAAACCAGAGTTTTGTCTTGTGCTGTTTTTTGTGCTGTTTATTGAAGCAAGATTCATATGCTTTTGACACAAGACAGTGCACATACTCAGGAGTTGAGATTTGGCTTTGGCAGTTACAGAGCTTGAAATATATTCCTTCCTAGACTAGATGAAGGGCATTGTTTTTTCTAAAGAACTACTTCTATCTCAAGTGCTGAAAATAGTGTAAGTTCAAGATTCTAAGATTCTGTGACAAAGGAAAAGGAAGACAACAAATAATGCCAATGAATCATTTTGACTATTAATACTATAAAAATTGCATGAAACAAAGTCCTCATGACACCAACCTTTGAAAATTTTGGTATTCCCTTACCCTGATTATTAAAAACAAGAATAAAATAAAGCTTCCCCAGCAATATCACAGCAAGGTTTGATATAAAGACTAATTCTAAGCCAAACAGGTGGTATACACCTATAATCCCAGTACTTGGGAGGCTAAGACAGGAGAATCGCAGGTTCAAGGCTAGCCTCAGTAACTTAGTGAGGCCCTGAGCAATTTAATGAGACCCTGTTTCAAAATAAAAAAAATAATCTCAGTATTTGGGAGGCTGAGACAGGAGGATTGCAGGTTCGATGCCAGCCTCAGAATCTTAGTGAGGCCCTCTGCAACTTAGCAAGACCCTATTTCAAAATAAAAAATAAACCAGGGCCAAGGGTATAGCTCAGAGGTAGAACACTTCTGGGTTCAATCTTCAGTACTACAAAAATAAAATAAAATAGGCTGGGTTCAATCCCCAGTACCATAAATAAATAAATATGTAAATAAATAAATAAATAAATAAATAAATAAATAAGGCTGTAGGTATAGCATGGAGGTAAAATGCCCCTTGGTTCAGTCACCAGTACCAAAAATATACTAATTCTAAAGCCCATAAAATGTTAGTTCAAAAGCAATAGGTTGGTTATCTGGCCCAGATACCCTTTTAATGTTTTAAGTATATATGTAAGTAATGAAGTATTCCTTTTAGTATAAAACTTACAAATATGAAATCAGTAGTAAAAAGACATGTTATTAAAACTTTAGCTTTTTCTCAGGTGACTTGTGGAACAATATTTATATTGGTTAAATGCTTGGTATCAGCAAATTGTGTTTACATTTAGAATTAAACATGCAGAGACCTGGCTTAGTTCATACTGACCTTTTAACTGCCTCATTTTATGTTTCATGGTATCTAGATGAGTCAAAATTTTGTCCTTCTTTAGCCAGTTCTGTTTCTCTAACTTTTCTGCTTTCTGCAAAGCTAGAATAATGAAAATATGCAATATTTTATTATGAATTCTTTTATCAACAGTAATTTATCATGAACACCAATAATTTATAAAGAACTTTCTGCTTCGAGAATAGATTCAATTAGAAACAAGTAATTAAAAGGTAAGGGTCATTAAAAGAAACCTCACTTGAAAGATGACAGGGCTTAAGGCACTTCTTCATGGAATGGAGGGGGAAAAAAGAAGAAGAATGATGCTGCTTTATTATATAGATTTACCATATGCAATGGCCATATTTCATTTTCCACTTCCACAAACTATTTGGAGGTGATGAAAGCCTGGCTTGGAACCATTCATTTTTTAAACATCCACCTACTGCCTAAAGGGTGCAATTCTTAAAAATGAAAATGTGCAGACAGGTCGTCCTCCACGTGAATTAAACTCATTTGTTATTTTCTAATGTATACCATTACTCTCAGTCTTATAGACCAAGGATCTCTTTATCAAGTAAATTAGACATTTTTCCATGCAGAATACTCCATTCCAGTAAGAAAAAGCAGGCAACTGTGCAAATATGGGAGTCTAGCTATACTTGTGCATGTATTAATTGATGGACCTCCTGTTCTTTGCAAAAATGTAATGTTATTATGTTGACATTATACACATTTAATTCATTTTCTTATGATGACATAAAATTTATTTCTCTCTCCCTTCACATACTTTCTGGAAAGTGAAAACAAAAACCTTACCATTTGGAGGTAGAAATGGCTCACCACAAGATACCCAGATGGCAATCGGATTTCGGAAGATGAGGGTGAGCAAAGACTGATCTACATCATCCAAATTATCGGACTTCACAGGCCCTGGGAGGAATTTGTTTTTCACTTTCATCCTTGAGTTTTCTGGGAGACAAATGACACATTTACCATTATTCAATGAATAATGAATAAATATGCTTTCTGAACTCATTTGTTCATTCAAATTTTTCCTTCTTCACTAACGACTTACTTATTTATTCATTTATTTATGGTACTGGGGATTAAACCAGGTACATTCTACCCCTGAGCTACACCCTCAGTCCTATTTTATTTTTTATTTTGAAACAGGGTCTCACTAAATTTCTGGGGAGGTCACTAAACTGCTAAGGCTGGCCTTGAACCTGCGATCCTCCTGTCTCAGCCTCCCAAGTACTAGGATTATAGTCATGCGCCGCAACACCCAGCTTCATTCTGTCTTTTCAAAATGGGATAAACATGTCAAGGGCAGGCAGCAGAGGAACATGAGAGTTACCAGTAGATGTGAGCTTTGAGTACCATACACAGAATGCAGGAGGAAGACAGAGTTTATAGGGTATGATGAGTTTAGCTTGAGATTCACAGAGTTTGAGATAATAGATCATATCTTAAGTGATTATAATTTACTTTAAAATACATAATTTCTATTTTAGATAGTATGGTCCTTTAGTTATGACCCAGGGTAGTAATGACTATTTAAACAAGCAATACCCAAACTAGGCCAATATATAACTTTCATGAGAAACTTCATAGGCAACCAAAGAATTTGCAATTGTAAACATATGTAATTGCAAATATATATTTTAATTCCTTTCTTACTCATTACCTAGTTCTAAAAGAAATCTGAAGTGGCTTACTAATACCTACTCCAAAATGGGGAAATAGGAGGGTTTTTTAATGGGGAAAATAATTAGAGGAATAGATTAAAACCAGGGAAAGGTATCCCAGTATTGTGATATTTTAAATGGATAGTCATATCTATTTTATTTGGGAAAGATTAAATGAAAAAAAGTAGAAGACATTGTGTTTGGCCCATTTACTTCAGGAAGCATCCAGAAAATAATCGTTATTATTTTATTATTAAACAGAAATAAATACCACTTTGATTTTATTTACTGGAGACAAAACACAAATTTGGGCTCTGAACTTTCTAGTGGCTAAAGAGGAAAACATAATTTCCAGGTTAATATGTCCTACATGTAGGAATAAATTCCTCAGCAGATGCACTTTCTTGTGAGATGTGAGGGAAAGTTATTGAAGGGTCTTCATAAAGAGGTAACTTGTGCTATAGCTAACAGTGTCCTGAAGCAGAAATCAACAGATATTGAGAAGTTACTTTGTGCTGGGTGTTTTACTAAGACCTTTACATACATTTCCTCATGTGATTCTCAAAACAAAACTCTGAGATAGATCCTATTACTATTCCTCTGACAGAGGAATAGTTACATACATTTCAATAAAACCCAGAATGTAAATGGTCTTAAATCTACAATTAAAATATACAGACTGTCTGAATGGATTTTAAAAACGGGACTCAATAACATGCTGCCTATGAGAAACTCACCTTACATGAAAAGGAATAAATAGACTGAAAGTAAAAAAATGGAAAATAATATTCCAAGTAAATGGAAATGGAAAGAAAGTTGAAGTAGCTATATTTATACACAACAAAATAGACTTTCAGCCAAAATCAATTAGAAGAGACAAAGAAGGACACTACATATTGATAAAGGAAACAATTCATCGATAAGATATAATGATTGTAAATATATATGAACTGAACATTGGAATCCTCAATTTCACAAAACAAACAACATAAAGGAAGAGATAGGTCCCAATACACTAATAGTGAGTGACTTCAATACTCCATGATAACCAAAAGGTAAGTCAAGGAAAAAAAGAAACAAAGAAACTTCAGAACTAAATTATATTATAGATCAGATGGACTTAACAGGCATCTACAGAATATTCCATCCAATAGCTGCAGAGTACACATTCTTTCCATCAGCACATGGGACCTTTTCCAAAAGAGACCACATATTAGACCATGAAGCAAGCCTTAACATATTCAAAAACACTGAAATAATTTCTTGCATCTTATCTGATCCCAGTGGAATGAAACTAGAAATCAACAGCAAGAGAAACTGCTTACTTTATATAAAAACATGCAGATTGAATGGCACACTATTGGATGAACAGTGGCTCACTGCAGAAATCTTCTGAGCCATGCCTCTCAACACAATAATAGTAGATAATTACACACTGAGAAAACGCTACTGAATCGCTGCTAGCAAGATTTACTTTCATGTTACAAAGTGTTGTTTGGGACACAGTCCCTGCCCTCAAGTTGTTCATAGTTTAATAGGACGACACACAAAAATTTGAACAGATAAGTATAATGTGATGTGATAAAAGCTGCAATACAGGGGCACTGACAGGAGCTTCTAGGAGTTTATATAAGCAGTGGAGTCAAGGGGGTGGGGAAGGAGAGTTGGAGGAGAGGAGAGGTATAGAGAAGAAACTGTTTCTTCTAATATTAGAAGTGCTTTGCATTGATCTAGAAACAATTTCTTAAGTGGTCTCCCATCACTTTGGGTTCCAATGTTGAGAACAAAAGATACTCATGGTCCATAAAAAAATAGATAAACTGCTAAACATCCTGCATTAAAATATTCTATTCAACTGATTTATTGTTTCAATGTTATAATAAAAAGTTATATGATTTAAAATATTTTTTCTTATTCTGCCAGGTAAAAACAGTGAAAATCTTATTGATATTCTTGAAATCACTTACAAGAATAGCTGGCTGTGAGTTTTAAAATTCTAGAAAAGGTGACTGAATAAAAAGAATCACATTTAACTTCTTCATGATGAAACATAAATAGAATGAGCTAACACCTATGTAACAGTAGCCAACCTTCCATCTTGTTAATGGTCATCTCTTCTGCTCCAACAGAAGCTGCATTTTTCTTTTGTTCCTCGGAGTCTCTTTGGATAAAGAATTCATCTAGAGCCCATAAAACCAAATCATGCAAGGTGAAGATTGTGGTTCCATCTCTGGTGTACACTTTGGAGGCTGCTCTGGAAAGCCCAAGTTGTTCTGTGCATTCTGTAAGAAGCTAGATAACAGAGGCTGTAAATTACTGGCATGAAATAATGGTAGAATTGGGAATAATAAAGAAGAACTTGCCATTTTCAAAATCTGAGAAAATCTTTTAGTTTGAGAAAATACAAATCTAAGTAACCATTGACTTTGATTTTCTTTTTTCCTGTAATGGGGATTTTGACTTCATGGACTTGTGCATGCTAGGTGAACACTCTAACCCTCTACATCACCGGCTCTGATCTTGATTCTGATTAGAGACAATTTCTGATATTAGATTAGTCCAATCTCACTGTGAAAATTCCTAGCTCTAAAAATTTAACACAGCAGCTGATACATGTTAAAACAATTTAGCATCAGAGCATTTTCTAAGAAAAGTTCAACCTAGAAATCTACTTTCAATTTTGTTGCTTGATAAGGTCTAAAATTATTGTAATACTTCATATTGATGAACTGCTTTAAAATAAGTGAGCAGTTAACTTTCAAACCAAGAACTGACATGTATTATCACCTCCATTTTGCAGATGGGAAAACAGGCCAGAAGGTTAATATTTGTGCCCAAGGCCATAAGAGCAAGCTATGGATCCCTGAGTGAATCTTGGAGTCACTAACTTCTGTTCTTTGCTTA
The DNA here is from genome assembly GCA_004027185.1 of Glis glis. Lineage (NCBI taxonomy): Eukaryota > Metazoa > Chordata > Mammalia > Rodentia > Gliridae > Glis > Glis glis. Next base: position 35,815 of record PVJS01005637.1, on the reverse strand, counting down.
GTCCATTGAACAATAATATCATAATAAAAATCCATTTGTTTACAAGCAAGGAGGCAAGTGAATGTGTGTGTATGCATGTGCTTGCAAGGCCGTTGGTAGGGTAACTTCATATCATATTTAACATCACTTGTAAAATATGTTATTAAAAGTATCTGCCTGAGTACGTAGACAAGGTTATCATCAAGCAATGGAAGGCAAATCTGGGTTTAGTCCTTCTGGGCTCTCCCCCCTTCCTAGGACTGTGCATACTGCCTCCTAACACAATCCCTGTGCCTCTAGTTTGAAAATGAAACACGCTACCAACAAATAAATGCTCAAATGCTCCATATGATAAACCAGGGGGGCATCTTTTAGGCCACTCAGATGACACACAGCTTGAAGCTGACATGGGAAGCACAGAAAAAAAAGACATTCTGTCCATCATAAGAATGAAGAACATCTGGGAGTTTTGTTTGCCCTCTTCTTTTATATCCTGATTTCTCATTTTTCTAAACAATAAAAAAGAATGTCTTTTTTTGGTACTGGGGATTAAACCCAGGGGTATTCTACATTTCTACTTTGCTATCCCCTCCCCCAGCACTTTTTATTTTTGAAGCAGGGTCTCACTTAGGTTGCTGAGAGTCTCACTACGTTGCTGAGGCTGTCTTGAAACCTGCGATCCTCCTGCCTCCGCCTCCGCCTCCTAAGTACTGGGATCACAGATGTGCACCACCATGCCCAGCTTAAAAGAATGCCTTTAAGAAAACAGAGATCTTGATCTCACCAGCTTAAATTGGTAAATCTGGCCAAGGACAAGTCTCCCTCAATCCCACTGCTTTTTCTTATCACGAGAATTACCATCGTCATTACCTCTGAGGATGCAAGTAGCATTTAAGTGATAGTCACATACCTTGGGGAATGTTCCAGCCACGATTAACTTCCCATTACGATATCCATCCCCATTTTTGTATGCGATGATTTTCATGATTTTCACTGCCTTCTGGTGTGTAGCTGATACAGCTTGTGCACAAGTCTTCATCCGTAAAGATAATAGACGTTCTTCATAATAACTTAGAGTTTTTTCAGCCTCACAAGATGATAAATCAGCCTGATTTATTAAAAAAAATAGCATGTGCACACATTTTTCTTTGAGTTTTGTTATCTGATATATTTCAGTCTCTCAATTTAATGAGCATGTGAGTGTGTGTGGCACTTAAATTTTGCCACGTTAGTCAGGCGTGGTGGCACACACCTGTAATCCCAGTATTTGAGAGGCTAAGACAGGAGGATCTCAGGTTCGAGGACAGCCTCAGCAAGTAGTGAGACTCTCATCAACCTATCAAGACCCTGTTTCAAAATAAAAATAAAATAGAGCTGGGGGTGTAGCTCTGAGGTAGAACCCCTCCCCAAGGCCCAATGCCCAGTACCACAAAAATTTTTTTTTGCCATGTTCACTTCATATACTATAGATACTGGATGCTGTAGTAGGAAGGACATTGAATCAAAATTCCTCAGTTCTTTCTCCAGCCCTGTCACTGAGTTCCTAGATGACTTCCGAGCATCTGGTTTGCTTCAGACCTTCTCTGTTTATTTTTGGGGGAGGAAGGGAGTGGAGTTTTGCTTGTTTCTTTTGCTGTCCCCTCCAACAGGAGATAGGAAAGGACACTAGGACGAACGAGAGCCCAGGGTTGAGGTAAGAGGACACTAACACTATAGATATCCTCTTCATTTTTAACTTTAGGATGATGCCATCGTATGGTAGAAGCTGTTGGGGAACGAGGAGGGAATGCGGGTGGGGTAAGCACATGGTGAGGGAGGTGGTGAGCACCACTCCTCGGCCTTCCCTTTCCCTTCCTCCCTAGGGTGCTGCGAGATGGAAAAACTGTCTCAGATGCTGTAACATTGGAGATTTTTTGCAATCCAGCTCCTCCAACCCAGATGCCCTCAGGCTTCCCAGAGCACTAATTCCTTTCTTCTTCATAGTTATTGTTTCAGTTGAGGTTGAATGCAGCCTGTTACTACCCACCACTAATGTGGCCCAGGATAGGGAGAGAGAGGAGGGTGATCTGGGGCCATGGCAGGCAACCTCTGAAGAACACCAGGCTGGAAGGTGGCCCACCTTGTAGGAATCACTTCTTTTTATTCAGGTATGTCAAATATTTTCACTTCTAAACATGAAGGGAAGGAATTTTTTTAGTTTTTTTGGTTTTTTTTTGTGTGTGTGTGTGTGGTACTGGGGATTGAACCCAGGGGCATGCTACCTCCGAGCTACACCTCCAGCCCTATTTTTTTTTAACTGAAAACAGGGTCTCACTAAGTTGTTGAGCGCCTCACTAAATTGCTAAGGTTAGTTTCAAACCTGTGATCCTCTGGTCTCAGCCACCAAGTACTGGGATTACAGGTGTGCACCACCATGCCTGGCAGGGAAGGGTTTTTTAAATGGTGCCCTTTTAAATTAAGGTCCTAGGAAAATGGCAGTGGGTTTTCTTTTTTCTTTTTTCCAGGACCTCTAAATAGTATTAGACATAGATGTGTGAATTCAAGCGCCCAACAGGAACAGTTAACAACAACAACATGTCAGATTTCCCCTGAAATGCTCGGTGCTCATAAAGAGTTTACCCTGTGGATATAGGTAAAAAAGCTGCTCCGCTCAGTAAAGATTTGCAGTTACTTCCTCACCTAAAAGTGACACAGAGAACAGGGAAAGATGTCAGCAGATTAAAGCTGCAGAAGTGCCCAATTAACTTCACAGGATGGATGGAACTATTAATAGACAATGTATTTTAAATTACAGTGGAGAAAAGGAAATCAATGCAGGCAGGCCGTGTAAAGGGGCATCTGAAGAAGATGAATTGGACGAGTGGAGATGAACTTGAATGCAAAGCACAGAATGAACGCATCCAAGTTTCCAAACTGTGGCCACACGTGCATTAGCAGAGCTCGGATCATTACCCACCTTGGCCACACTGATGACCTTGAAAGGCCCTCGCGATAAGGGCTTCTGGGTCTTGGAGCCCGAAGCACAGAGGAACGGAACCCCTGGAGGCAATGGCTTCAGCTCCTTCTCTGTTCTCATGGATTGTCCACAAGCTAGGCAGAGCATCATTTTCATCTTTCCACCAGGTGAGAGAGAATAGTATCCCTAGGATGGGAGAGGAAGGCTATTTTATACAGGCACATCAAAATTATGAGAGCATTTTTACAGAACACTTTACAACAGAAATAAAGCACTTTTAGCATCACCAAATGTTGAATTTGAAATTGCAACATAAATGCATAATTATAATTTTAAAAAAGTATTCCGAATTTCTGCAATGATGACTCAACACCAATGAGTGTAACCTGTATCTAGAATCAAGGTTTCCTGGAGGAATGGCCAGTTCCAGATTTGGGGCAGGAAATATATAATATGAGCAGGGGACAACTTCTTGTGCCCAGAAAGAAAATAAGTCATCCTAGAGTAAAGGAATCACATGAAATAGACATAGAACTAACATGAAGGATCCCCTACTGGCTCAAAGAAGGACAATTTGAGACTAGCAAAAAGAATGATAAACTGAAACATTTTGGATATGTTTGAATATATGAAATTCCATGAGTTCATAATGATGCTACCAATAGAAGTAAAAACAAACAAACAAAAAACCCCAAACAAATGAAAACAAAACTATAACTCATTGGACACCCTTGAAAGTGACCTGGCACCTATCTATAACCTGAAAACTGGCCAGGAGAGTGTGGCAGAGTATTTCCAAAGATGATCACAAGTTTAAAACCAATATAACCTTGTTTGCATGCTCTTTGGAAGTCTGAAGAGTTTCTTTCTCCTTATCTCCTTTCTTTGAATATGTGACTTGCTTCACCCGGTGTAGCTCTAGCAAATACAATGCAAGCAGATGCACAAGAAGCACCCGCCCAGTGCAGCTTGTTCTGTCTTGGCAACTGTTGGAACCCTGAGACTACGATGTGAACAAACTTGAGCTACCAAGAGGTTGAAGAACCAATGCTCCCAGCTAATAGCCTACCAACCACCAGACATGTGAGGGAGACCATCTTTGACCATCCAGTCCTCATAGAGCCACCAAACTACTAAAGAACCACCAGAGGACGACAGCCACATTAGTAACTTTTGACAAGACTAGCAGAATTGCCCAACTGAGCTCAGCCCAAATTGCTGGCTCACAAAGAAAAAAAAAGGTTGCCTGATTAAGCCATTAGATTTTTAGTTGTTTTGTTACACTGTAATAGATATGTGAGATGGAAACAAAGAACTAAGCACTTATCCTGCCTCTCCTTACAAACCATATTTTGGGGTAGTCAAATATGTATTTGATGAGGTAATGTTCTTCCTTAAGGTTCAGCTAATAAATGTAGGGAAAATATAATTAAACAAAATTAACTCTTTTTAAACAAAACGGTGACATTAGCTAAAATGTCATTGGAAAGTTTTAATATAAATCATTAAACCTACTAATAACTATTTTCACTAAAAATGGAAAATCTAGACACTGACTACATAGTGATAAATATGAAGCACACAAGAAAACTTAAGAAGATTCTGGACAAAAAATACTAAACTTCAATCTAATTACAACTCTAGTGCTTAATTCCATTTATAGTAATTACATGGAAGGAGAAACAAGTTAAAGGATACCAGAAGGAAATATACAAACCCGAATACAGGCTATTCTGTTCAATAATGGACCCAGATTATTCAACCAAATGTCACCTGGGAACATTGTCTGAATCTTGACTCAAACCAACAAACCATTAAAAAGAATTTTAGAACTACCTGAGCAATTTGATTAAGAATAGGGTAGTATAGAGACAAGAAGTTATTATGAATTATTTTAGTTGTGTCAATGGCATGAAGATTATGTCAGAAAATGTTCAAAATTTGTATGCTAAATTTAGAGGTGAAATGATATCACATCTTGGATTAGCAAATTGATTTTATATGATGCATAAATGAAGATACATTGTACTACTCTCTTTATTTTGGAATATGGGTGAAATTTCCATAGTAAAACTTTAAAATACTTTTATACAGACTATCTTATAATTTATTTTGTTCTTCATAATTTTCCTTCAGTCTTTCTAAATAGAATCACAGAGACTACGTGATTTCCATCAAAAACTTGTATGAACATAAGATTTCCTAAGGAAAAAAAATTTTTTTACCCTATTTTTCGTTCACCTTTCGGAAGAAGGAACCACTTACTGGTTGATCAATGTTTTCTTCTTTAATGACAGATGATGTACAAATACCAGCAAAATTTGCTGATGTGATTTCCTTATCCAGGGCAGTGCTATGAAAGGCTATAAATGCTTTCTTATTTTTCATGTAATGCCACTTTTGATTGGCAGTTCCATTGTTGTATGGCTTATATTTCTGAAAGAAGAAACAAAATATGGAGTCAAATAGGTGCAGATAATTACTCACAATTCCACTATGCAGTGAAAACTATGGTCGATAGTTTGGTTATTATAAATGTAATTTTTATATTTATAAATACTCATTCTTTGATTTACAAAAATAGAATCACAAAATACATACACTTTGAATTGCATTTTTTAAAACTTAATAATATTCCAAGAAGCTTTTTCTAACATTTTTGAAGAATATATATCATTTTATCTAGGGATATTTTATTTTACTAATCTCCAATAGTTAAACATGTAGGTTGTTTCTTAAAATTTTCCTATAATAAACAAAAGAGCAAATGAACAATAGTGTAAATAAATCTTTGTGTAAATCCATGATAATTTCTTTAGGACACATTTTAGAAGAAGAGTTGCTGATAAAATATCCTTTTACAGACTGATATAACACATAAAAATCCTTTCTGGAGAGCTGATTATACTTCCACCAATGATATATGAAGTAACCTGTTTTTCTCATATTCTTGCCAAAAATGGACAATATCTCCCTAAATACCAGCTTAATAAATGAAAAAAGACCTTTTTGATATTTTAACTTACATTTCACTGATGTTCAAGGAAGGTTTTTTTTCTAAGTATATTCAGTTAAATATATAATAGAAACAGGTTATTTATTTTAGTTATAAAATTTGGCTCAAGTGTAAGTAAAAAAAAAACCAATTGTTTCAATTTAACAGAGCTTAAAACAGTGTATTAGTGCCTAACATATCATGACAACTCAAGGAACTTTATAATTTATAACACTTACATTACCAAGTGAGAGACTAATAGTAAAGAAAAAAAATAAATGAGTCTTAAGAACTGATTTAGTGGGTCAGACAATACGCTTCCCTTAGGGATCTGGAAAACCAAAGGCTATATTTTCAAGGAAAAGAAAAGGTCTAGTAGCACTAACCTAACATGCCTCGTTTTTATTAATTTACATGAACTTTAACATTTTCTCTCAAATTGATTGTTTCAATAAATAAAAATGAAACACTAGCAAAGAAAAAAATCATGAAAGATAATCTAAATTCTTTGGGGATTAAATTTATTTCTTATAAAATGAGAACCTTAGGGGCAGACATCCATATCTGTAATTTTATGAAATTGATTACGGTCCTCAATTCGCATCTGGATGAGGTTCCAGCTCACTGTGGTCGGTGCCCAAGAGGCACCTGAGACAGAAGAATGTAACGGTGTGTGTGCTGTGTCTCCCAACACGTTTTTAGCCCTTATTTAGCATGAGTACAGAAGATTTAATTAAGCTTTGATATTTGTCCAGATTGCTATATTCCAATTTTGGATTCAGAGCCTGCAAAACAAGTTACTTCACTGCTATGAAAAACATGGAATAAAACAAATGTTTTTTGGAAACAATGTCTTCAGTACAACAAGAAGATTGAAAATGCTGTGGAGTAAATGCAGAAAGTAAATGCAGAGCGGGAACACTCTTAAATGCTCTTCTTAGCAAGGAAAAACACATATCCATTTACAAGTGTATTCGATTTTAAGTGAGAATGACAGTTTAAAAAGTTTAAAAAGAACTTCCTAGGTCTTTGTCCAAAACTCAAATGAAGCCAGACTTCTCTGGTGTTTCCAAAAATTGTTTGGCTGCTACAAGAATTTGCAGAGCTGTATTAAAAGTGTATTTCACATGGGTTGCTGGGGAAAATTAACACTGATGAGCTCATGACCTCTAACAAGACCTCCCTGATCAGGTTCTCTCCCTCCAGTAACTAGGTAAGGGGCCTTGCATATGCCCTCGGAGATGGAGTTTAGGGACATCTAACAGCCATTCACTTGACCGCATCCACCACTGGACTGTAAGCACCATGACTTCTGGGGGGACAATTTCTCGTGCTTGCCATTGGATTTGATTTCAGTAACTAGCATAGTTCCTGACATGCAGCTAGCCCACAATCACCATCTGTTGGATTAAACTAAATTGAGATACATGAACATGCTCAAATTGAAATCTAGGCAGAGTGTGATAACTACTTTAACAAGACAGCTATTCTTTTGCTCCACAACAAGGGGGCATGCGGCTTCACTTCCTCGTAATCAATGGACCACGGTTACTCGTTAGCTAAACATATCTTACCTGGACAACAACTGGATAGCCACGGGCTTCATTTCTAGCCTTGGTCATAGACACGGCCAGCACGAGGTCTGGGTTACTCACCAGGTGGAAGGACCTTGAGAAGATAGGATTAGACACATTACAAAGCAGCATGACCAGATGGTCTCTCCTCCCGTGCCACTTATCCATGTGTGCCTCTCAGCTCCACGCACGCTCTGTGATGACAGAGGTGAACGCTTACTTCTCCTCTGCGGTAGGCATGATGTTAGGCGTTCTCTATAGAGAGTGCCAGAAGAAGGTGGCAAGAAGAAGGGACTCTCCTGCTCTTTATGGCTGCTTCATGGGATCAGCTGTTGGGAGTGAAGGTAGCCAGTGACATTGGCTCTACCCAGATGCCAGGAACACATGGCGTCTTGGCACCCTCATGGCCCTAGCCTGCTTAGTGACCTCCTGCTCACCGCCCTCCCAACATGGACAACATGCTTCAGGCCCCCTTATATCTGTACCTCTCTTCCCTTTGCATGCCAGTGTGCCCAGATACCAGCTGCACCCCCACATAAGTTCCTGCTTGCCCAGCAACCACAGACCTACTCTGGCCAGGCACTCTGCCGTCTAATGGATGGACACCACACTATATACTTTTACAATGAGATCTGAACCCCAGCCTTGGGGAGGGGGACCCCAATTCCAAGTTCTTCCTTTCTCGAGTATTCTCCCTTAGCCAAGGGTAATCTATGTTATGTCTATATATACAATTTTATCAAACTAATTAAGGTACTAAATTTGTGTCTTGAGGTTTTATCTCACTGTGGTCTGTACTGAAGAGGCACCTACCAGAAGAATGTTAAGTATACTATGTCTTCTAGAATTTATATAATATTATAGGTAGATAGGTATAGATATAGATGTATTATTCTAGGGCTAAGGGAGAATAATGTTATACAAATATATTATATATAATATGTAGAACGATACACACACACACACACACACACACACACACACACACACATATCCCAACTTGCTGCCTGGGCAAAATATAGAAAATAAAAAGACTGTGGTTAATATAAATGGAATGTCTACAGGTTTCTGCCGCATAGTATATCACCCAAGGTTCTCCAGGTCTCGCCAGCTTATCAGAGCAAATGGGTTTCAATATCCAATATAACATTTCATATATACTATGTAACCATTGCTTTATCATAACTTAGTAATTCTTTATATTCTACTTCCCCTATTTAAATTACTGTGTGGTTTCTATCTCCAGATCACATCCAGACTGCTATCCCTCCTTTCCTATTTCACTGTTATTGAAAAGCAATGAAAATGGTTAAGTGGATTCTGGAACTACACTGCCTGGGTTTGAATCCTGTCTCCACCTCTCAGTAGATGTATGGCTGTGTTTAACAACTCTCAGCCGCAGTTTCCTCATCTAGTATGGGATAATGGTGCATAATGTGCGAATTAATAAGACAATGCAGTTGGGCACCGTGACACACACCTGTAATCCCAATACTTAAGAGACTGAGAGAGGAGGATCACAGATTCGAAGCCAGCCTCAGTAACTTAGCAAGGCCCTCAGAAACTTAGTGAGACCCTGTTTCCAAATAAAAAATAAAATAGGGCTAAGGGTGTAGCTCAGAGGTAGATTCCCCTGGGTTCAATCCTCAGTACCAAAACAAAACAAAGCAAATAAATGGGTCAATGAATATAATAAGCTACATAGCATGTATGCTAACTAGTGTTATTAATGGTTGTGGATCTTTTATATTTTTCTCTTAAATTATTTTTCCAAAGGTGTTTTCCCTAAAAGTCCAAGATATACGTTGAATTTTTAAAAGCTAACATAAGGCCTTCTTACCTGAAAAACAAAATGAAAATTATTGAACTAAAATCTTCAAATTCATTTCTTTGCATCACTTAAAAACAAAAGTGAACCAAACATTCAAGATTTTTGTCTGTATTAAACAATCAATTTTTTATTTCCACCAATATGGTTTCATTAGAGACCCGCGGTGACATTCCTGCGGTGGAACACAGAACTTGTCCTGAGTACAAAACTTAATGATGTGGGAATAAATGGAAGGGAGGAAAGTGGGGAAGGATCCATTATAAAAGTCATATTTTTCCTTTAAAGACTTAAAAAATTCCAGAGAGTTCATTCCAATTTCTGAACATGAACTGATTCTCACTATACAGAATTTACAAAGTACTGGAAAGTACAGTAAAACCTATAATAGAACCTTAAAAATCGCTCATACTCAGAGAAGATAATTGTATTTCTTCCTCTATTGTTAGTTCATGAGGTATCATTTTAAGTCCAAAATGGATATTTTGTTTTGTTTTGTTGTATGTGTGTGTGTCGATTTTTTGTTTGTTTGTTCGGTTGGTTTTGGTACTAGGGATTAAACCCAGGGGCATTCTACCTCTAAGAGCCACCCCCAGCCCTTTTATTTTTAATTTAATTTTATTTTTTGTACTGGGAATTAAACCCAGGTGCATTCTACCTCCAAGATATACCCCAGCCCTTTTTATTTAATTTTTTATGTTGAAACAGAGTCTCACTAAGTTGGGGGGGCCTCACTAAGTTCCTGAGGCTGCCCTCAAACCTGCAATCCTCCCGTTTCAGACTCCCAAGCACTAGGATTACAGGTATGCACCACCATGCCTGGCTTTACTTTTCATTTTGAAACAGGGTCTGGCTAATTTGCTGAGGGTCTAACTAAATTATGGAGGCTGGCCTCAAACCTGTGATGCTCCTGTCCCTGCTCCCAAGTACTGTGTTTACAGGTGTGTGCCATCATGCCCAACTGGATATTAAGTTTTTTGAAATAGGTTGCTAGCATTTATTAAGACTAGGCTCTGCAAGAGAGCTCATATTTGACTTTGTTCATCTCTGGGGCCTGGGCATGTTGCATAGTTTGCAACTTGCATTTTTATTGGCACTCAGTAATATTATTCAAATAAACAAATGATTGTGTGTTTCCTGAAATGACCTACTGAAGTGTCAAGACTAGTTACCCCACTGTTTGTGATGATTAGTTTGGATTGTCAACTTGACCGAATCTTGAAACACCCAAGATTCTTTGACTTTGGGTGTGTTGATGAGATGGTTGGTTTATGTAATGGCAGACTGAAGGGGAAGTCCTGCCCTGAATGTAGGCAGCACTGCTCTGATAGGTGCAGGACCTGGATAAAAGAAGGAGAAAGCGTGTGAAGGTGTGCATGGTTCTTCCTGAAGAAAGCGTGTCTCCTCTCATCTGAGATGTCAGCCATCAGCTCTTCAAACATCTCTTCATCATCGTTTCTCTGGAAAGTTCCTGGCCTTTCCATCTTGGACTGGGACTGAATTGGTGGTCGCTCTAATTCTGAGAATCCAGTTCTTGGACTGCTTAATCAGCTGTTGGTTCCTTCAGTTCTCCTCATGCAGTCGGAAACCTGGGACTACACTGCTTTGGATTCTAAACTGATTTGATAAATCTCTTTTTTCCATATATGTGTTCTGTGAGTTCTGTTACCAATACACTATCCCTGCAGTTTTGCAACCTAGACTGACCAGATGTGATGGCTTCTCCCGTGTTTTGATGTCATGCTCGGCCATTATAATGCTGGTTTTTCTTTTTCTTTTTGAACAGTACAGTTGACTGGAACTCGCCCACAGCAGAGGAGTGCTTGCATGCTGCAGGAAGCCTGAGCTGATACACTTCTGCACAAAGCCCCCCTAGATGCCAAAGAACAAGGTGGGGACACTGATCACAACCATATCCAACATGCTGCCAAGGCCTCTTTCATTAGAAACCAGTGGTGTGAGCGCATACAGGTCACTCAATCTCTTTGAGCCTCAGTTTATCTTGTTTTGTAATCAAGAGACTAAGACAGAAAGATCTCTTTCCACTCCAAATTCCATAGCACTGAGTTTTCTCCTCTACAAGTCTGAGTCCTATTAAGGGGGCTTTTGTCCCTGAGGACTTTCTCATATTTCCTTTCAGAGACCAAATGACTAATTCAGATCCTACCACAGTTGCAAATAAAAGAAAGATGCCAGATAATCTCAACAGTTGACCCAGACCATTCTGTGTGGCTGGCGACCAAGCGGGCAAATCTTTGGCACTCTACGACTGCCTCCCAATGTCTCCTCACTCGTCTCTGGCACTGCCAGCCTGGACTGTGTGCCGTGCCAGCAAGATTGGGGTCTTGATGACAGTTGCCCAAAATATCAGAATTCCTACATCTATCCTATTTTAAGAAGGAGACCAAAATAAAACAGAAATTTAAGACCCAAAGGACCAAATGGAAAGGCTAATGGTAGAAAATTCTCAGCACAGTGACAGACACTTGGTCCCTTCCATTCTGTTGGCAGTGAGCAGCTCTCCATTCTATTTATACAAATTCTGGATGGGTAGTTTCCTTCCCAGATGCTAACTTACTGCCTGGGCAAAATATGGAGGATAAAAACACTGGGGTTAACATAGATATCATTTTCTACCATGTAGTGTAACCTAAGTCTCTCCAGCCCTCACTAGCTTATCAGAACAAAGCAATATGACAGGGAAAATGTGGGAGAAAGCTCAGAATTAGTGTTCCCATGCAGACAGGCTTCTATCATGGGACAGATACCACTCTAAATCAGCCCACATCTCTTAATCATGACTTTTTGCAAAAGGCCCCCACCTTTTGCAGAAAGTTCTCACTGGACTTTGAAATTTCTTTTCTTTTTTACTTTTCTTTGTGTATGTGCATGGTACTGGGGAATTGAGCCCAGGGGTATTCTACCTCTGAGCTACACCCCTAGCCCTTTTAATATTTTTTTAAATTTGAAACAGGGTTTCCCTAAGTTGCTGAGGGTCTCGCTAAGTTGCAGAGGTTGGCCTCAAACCTGCAATCCTCCTGTCTCAGCCTCCCAAGTACTGGATTACAGGTGTGTGCCACCATGCCCAGCTATATGGACTCTGAAATTTCTAATGAGGGATTCATCCATACTGACATCTTCTTCCCACCACCTGCTCCTCTCTTTGGTAGATTGATATGGGAAGGCCTAAACATGACAAAGCTGCAGAGTGTTCTGGAAAGCAGAAGGAGATTGAGAAAGACTTTTTTGTTACCTGTGGTTACATTTTCCAAAGCAGCGCTGCTCTTGGCCTCACAGCTCAGAGTTCTATGCAAATTTCTCTTTTTCCTTTAAGCGCCTTCCCCTCCTCCTGCTTTCTTCACAGCAAGCAGAATGAATGACAAATACCAGTGACAAGCACTGAACAGGACTCAGAACTAGAGCTCTCTTCCGATGACCATGTCTTCCCAGGTCAAACTCACTATGATTGGCTTTCTCTTGCCTTAGGGTCACACGGCTCATTCCCCACACCTTTCCACCTAAAGTCATCAGCCATGCCCAAATTCCAATTTAGGCTTAAGCAGGGACCTATCTCTGCCTCAACAATAATACAGAAAGATACAGCACTAAGACATTTTGCTAAATATAACATAGAGTTGGGGTAGCATTGTCTCTTTTGTTCTTTGCCAAAACACCAGCAGCTAAAACACAGCCCTTGCAACTAATGAATGAATGCATTCTGGTCCCAGATAGCACACCATTTGCAGGAAGAAAAGACTGCAATCCTAGTTCCTCACTGAAAAGACAGCTTAACCCAGGTGGATAGAGCAAAGGCTCAACTCACCGGCTCTGACAACACAGCTGGCTTTCCAGCCTCCCGCAAGACGAGACCAGTGCGTGGTCCTTGCTCATCTCTGAAAGCAAGCAGCAGAGAGCTGGTTTCTTCCCTGCCCATGCTGGGCCTGCTGCTGCTGCCTGCTGAAAAACTCAAAGCTCAAAAATTTCCCTCAAAACACTGATGCACAAGCCCTACACTTCGCAGATCTTTTGAGAATCACATAGATGTACAAACATATATTTTCTACAATATTTCAAGAGAATGAAGAGGCCCCTGGAGCCCCATCATATAACACTAATGGTAGAATTTGAAACAAAACAATCTAAAAAACAGGGATTTTTTTTTTTCTTTGTTAAAGAAATGTTCAAACATTCACAAAAACAGAGAGAAATGTGTAATGAACCATCATGGACCTAACAACTATCAACATTGTACTATCCTTTTCTAATCCATTCACTTCAACTTTTTAAATTTTTGTTTTGGCCAGAATAAGTAAATCTCAAATATCTTTCAACTTAATCTCTAAATACTATACTGTGTATCCAATTAACCAAGACTGATTTTCCTTCCTTCCTTCCTTCCTTCCTTCCTTCCTTTCTTTCTTTCTTTCTTTCTTTATTTATTTATTTCTTCTTTCTTTCAGAGGTGAAAGAGAAATCTAAAATAGTTTGGCTATCTGATGATATTAAGAATGTATTATTAATTTTGTTGGATGTAATAATGATTTAATGGTTATGTTAAAAAAAAAGAAAATTTTGAAAGCCTCAGATTGAACCCAGGAGCACTCTACTTCTGAGCTGCACTCTAGCCCTATATTATTTTTTATTTTTTGAAACAGGATCTCGCTAAATTGTTCACAGCCTTTCTAAGTTGCTGAGACTGGCCTTGAACCTGCTATCCTCCTGTCTCAGCCTCCCAAGTACAGGGATTACAGGTGTGTGCCACCACTCACAGCTTTCTTTTTCTTTTTTTTTAACAAAGCCATTAAATCATTATTACATCCAACAAAATTAATAATGCATTCTTAATATCATCAGATAGCCAAACTATTTTAGATTTCTCTTGTCTTAAAAAATAAAACAACCTTTTGACAGTAGTTGGTTGAATTGGATCCAAGGCTACACATTGAATTAGGTTGACATGTTTACTAAGGTAAGAATCAACTTGTGCTGTATAATTAGAAGCCACATAAGATGGTTATTTTATGAAGGAAGAAGAGGTAGGGAAGGCATGTGTGTGGGGAGGGATAGGGATTGAGTTAATGAAAAGTGCCAAAAAATTAAAAAGTGGAGACTTTTAGAATTATTGATTGCTTCATATCATAAAGATAAATTAGATGAGAGTCTAACCTCCAGCCCAATGGCCAGGTAAAACTATGTACCCAATAGATCAGATTGAACATTTCTTATCTGACTCTAATGGCAGATAAATTGTATGCAGCTTATCTCACATTTATATTCCTCTCTCTTTCTCTTTGGCTAGGATAAAGAATTATCAGCTAAGTGAAGTAGAAAATCCAAAGCTCTCAAATATACTCTTTCTTGCTCTGTGGAAACCTCTTGGGCTCCTATTCACCTTTTGATATATTAACCCTCAAATATAATGGGTTTACCTGCTGTCTTCCTTGTGTATCCAATGTTGATGACTATCATCAGATTTCTTTTCCACCAAAACCACCTCCATGCCTGAACGAGGGTTGGGACCTGGCAACCCCACGGCTAGGTGAGGAGCAGCATGGCTTATAATTTGCCCATCTCTGTATTCAAACTGCTGACGGCAAACCTTCTGCAATTTCCTACAGTGTAGAGAATGGCTGAGATAAAGAAAACCCCGTCAGTAGTAGAAAAACATCCCATGCACTTGGTGCACTCGAGATTGTAGGTTCCCACTGTGAACTGTGCTAACCTTGCAATGGCAAACATTTCACAGAACAACAGCGAACGTTATCAGCGTTGCACGTCTAAGCTGACATAAAAAGAATTCTGAGTTTATTTTGTACCAGAAATAAATGTTTATCCAAGAGAACACTTGATAAATTCATCATGAAATTCAAAAAAGAAGTAGGAGAAGGGGCACGTGGAATAAAAACAGAGAAATAAAGGAGCTCTACTCAAATTAGGACCATTTCTATAGAGATACAGTATCTGGTTTCCTGGCAAATGAGATGCTGGTCTCCACGTTTTGCAGTCTCCCCTAACAATTCATGGATTATCATAACAGAAAATAATGAGACACTAATAAATTAATTTAAAAGAATCTTTTACTTAAGGATCTTAAAGCATTAAGAAGATTTTTTAAACATGTTAAATATCACAAAGCACTGACAATTAAATTAAAGAACTGTATTAAGCCTCTACTATATGTATGGTTTAATGTTAACTGTTAAAAGTGCCCAAGCCACTTAACTTACATATTCCAGTAATTGCTATAATGTTAATAAACAAATGTCTAAAGATTATGGAAAAAAAAGAGTACTCTCATTTCCTGTAATTTCATTGGATGTTGACCAGAAAAAAATAGAATTAAAAAAGAAAAAATTGCACTTTGCTACTTTCTTAAAGACATCAGGGCATCTCACATGCTTATTCATAAGTTCACCCACACATTCGTTCAGCAAATAGATAGGCTCTATGCTACATTCTCAGGAGGCAAAGGTAGACGAGACGGTTGTTTAGTAGAAAAGACACACCAATGACCGAGAAATTACATCACACTGTAGAAAATGAATTAAATGGGGGATAAGAACCTTTCCACAAATACTGTACTTGAAAATATAAGACAAAAATGTGCATGTTGGCATGAACAGTAGCTAACCACAATGAAAACACTCAGGCATACGCTTATCCCAAGATGAGAGACCCTAGGGCCAAGAACCCTCTAGGAGGAATGCTCTATAGCTTTTTACCTGTGTTTCCTTTGTGGGTCCACATTTTCAAAGAGTGTGTCTTCCACTTTCTTTGGAAGACTGACATCCTCTTCAAAGTCCCATGAATTGTCCTGCCAGGCATACCTGAGAAGTGTGTGACAAGCTTCCATTCGGAGATGGGCTCTTGCGTGGCAATCTCTACCAAGTTTCAGAAGCAAACATGAGTCTAAGAATTCTGATATGTACTCATGGGATTTTCTCTGGGGAATAGTGGATCGTGGCCTACAGGATATTGGTGGATCTATAAATCATATTTCCATAAGGGTGCCTAACAGAGGAAATCTACATCTTACTAATACATAATTTAGATGTTTTAATATAAGGCTACACATAAAATCTCTCAATTACATAATAAACAATATTTATCTTTGTTATATTTATGCAGAAAAATTAGGTCACATATTATATTTCAAAATTTAGGAAGATTAAGACTACTCAGTAGTTTGAAGAATTCATAATGGACATGCTATGAGACTCCTCCTGTCTATCCCATAAGTGGATCATAATTCTGTCTGGAACAGAACAGTCTAGATTATTGAGTTCCTTATAGTTTATTCAAATAGACAATGTGAAGGAATCTTAATTAACTTAATTTCTCCTCTCAATAGAGAAATCTGGAGAGACTCAAATAGCATCTGTACATACGTGTCAGCTTTTAATAGAGAATAATATGTTAAAACACTAGAATAGAGAGTTATTGTGTGAAAAAGTGAGCCAGCCTTCCAGCTTCTTATTAAGACAATGACATGAATGGTAGTAGTAGCCACTGGACAGATCCATATACATTAAGTTCTAAGCCACTGTTTAGAGCATATTTGCTTTGAGTGGGGTCATGACACAGCATGAGAACCGCTCAGCTGAAGGCAGGATAAATATGCAGGCAAAGCAGCAAACATATTTCAGACCTCTAAATATGCATACTTATACTATGAGTTCTTTGGGGCCAACTGTGATCACCAAGGTGCTGGTGATAATTTGATATAACTGCAAACATTATCGAGTTACCAAAATCTTCAGGGACAATTCCTGTGTTGGCAGAGCTGACTGTATGCTTTTCAAATGCAACAGCAGAACTGCACAACTCCACGTGGATAGTGGATATGAAACTGTAGGGTAATGACTGCAGCACAAGCAGCTTTTCATGTCCAAATCTTCCTAACAGTTGAAAACCAGCAGTGCCATCTTGTGCTGAAAATGAAAAACACAGCCTTCCCACCAACTCCATTTCTTTAAGGAACTGTCATTCTTAGATCTAACAAAGCTAACAAGGAGCAGACCAGATTCTTCCCCTACATTCAAGTGTTTAATTGTCTTACGTGGAATTATCTTGAGCTTCCTGGCAAACGAAGCATAATCAAGTCAATTTTAGAACAGTTACTTTTTTAAATATGTCTTGTCTT
This sequence comes from Glis glis, assembly GCA_004027185.1. Taxonomy (NCBI): domain Eukaryota; kingdom Metazoa; phylum Chordata; class Mammalia; order Rodentia; family Gliridae; genus Glis; species Glis glis. The sequence goes on along the minus strand of PVJS01005637.1, from coordinate 18,340 downwards.
CTTACTTAATTCATGTGTTCACTCACTTATTCATAGAACTAATCATTCATTAGTTATTTATTCCTTTAACCAATATTTATTGTACATCTATTGTATGCTAGGCACAGAGTTCTAATTGTTGGGGATACAGTAATGGACAAAATAGGTAAGTTCTCAGGCTCATAGAGCTTACATGAGTGGGAAAAAGAGAGACAATACACAAATAAATGAATAAATAAACAACTGCCATCAGTGAATAAAATGGAATATTGTAATGGAAATGCACTGGGTGGGGTGGAGTTTACTTTAGTAATGAGTCAGAGAAGGAGCCTTGAGAGTCAATGTTTTGTGTTGAGACCTGGACAATGGGAAAGATCCAGCTATGTGTGGATCTGGAGGGAAAGCACTTTAGGCAGTGAGAAGAACAAATGGAAAAGCTCTGAATCAAGAACAAAACAGAGACTTTGGAGTGACGGGTATGCAATGAGCGAGGGAAACTGTGGTACTAGATGAGGCTTGGGAGGTGGGCAGGGTCTGGTCCTGTAATGTGGTGAAGAAATGAGAATGTTCCCCCAAGCTCTGTGTCCTTTTTTTTTTCTATAAAGCATCAATGCAGAGATGAATGCTCCGAGAGTTTCTTTCCCATTGTGCTTCTATGATTTTTACCAGACATTCTACATAGAACACAGAGATCAGAAAGTTCTTTCTAGAATAATGTTTATGCCTCTGGATTGATATCCCTCCTTAAATCATCCCAGATTTCAAATATGTAAAAACATCCAAACAAGCATATTAAGAAATTCTAGGTAATATCACAGTGACTTTTTAATGTAAGATGATGTCCTCAGAATGGTTCAAATAACTAGTGAAAGTTAGCCTGGATAGAGTATAGTATGGTGAAACAGATGGAGTCATGGAATAAAGATGTTCTAAATTATTGAAAGTGGGCTGCCTTGTGAAATAGTTATCTCCCAGCTACCAGGTGTATTCAAGAAGAGGCTCTAGCAAAACAGCCTTCCTGGAATGTTCAGGAGAGACTGTCATTGTGTTCTGAGTGGACTCCATCACTCTTTCCTGCAAGGACTCCAGGCCTTGATGAAATCATTCATTCTGAACAATGAGGATCTTTACTCTCAAAGATGTTTCTTTTTCCTTTCTGATTTTTTCCAAGTACACACCAATAACTCAGAGGCTACCTCTTATTTTTTCTTTTGTACTTGCCATAGGGAACTTTAAATTATCAAATAAGCTTTCTGTTCTCCATCTCAGTTATCTGCACAAGGAGAGTACCTGAGTGGTTCACTGTGATCTCTAGAATTAAAATGACATTGCCCACTGGGGCCAGGTCCCTAGGCCTAGAAGGAACTAAGCAGCCTGCCACCTGGGTAATATCCTCTGGCAATGGAGGTCACATAAAGAGTTTAAGTCACCTCAGCTACTTGTCTTAGGGACACTGAGGACTTGGGAAGAATGATGCCAACATGCACTGGTATGTGGCAAGTCAGGCCTGGCTCCAGTCTTGCTCACTGGATATTATTGTTCAGTGTATATATACCAGTTTGCATTGTTAAGGGGCTTTGCAATGGTTAATACCATGTCTTCCACCTCGTACTCTATTTAGATGACACATTCTTCAGAAGGAGAATAAAAGGAAATATTAGGAAAAGTTTGTAGTCAATTCCCTAACTGTCGTAGAAGATGCCACAGAGGACAGATTATTATTTTAAAAAGTGACTTTTGGTGCCTTTGTTAATTCAAGGAAATAGGAACAAATGAATCACTCTTCAAATTTAGGAAGGTGTTTCCTAAAAGAAAAGTAAATATTCTTAAAATTGAGGGTAGAAACCTCCTTTTAGCAAGTTTGTAACAATGATAAATTAATTTGTTCAATTGTTGCAATGGTAATTGACCGGGTAGTTTGGGTTTTATAATTTGGAAATACACTCAATCATCCATTTATTCACTTAGTAAATAATGATTAAGCCAGTTACTCTGTTCTTCACCAAGTACATGTGACAGAGTCCTTGCCCTCAGTGAGTTCCCAGGCTGGAGGGGGAGGACGGCAGAGAGAACAGGAATTTATACATTGCTGCGTGTAATCGTTGAGGTAATTGATTCAATGATGCAGAGTCAATCTGCAGATGAATGCGAGGCAAGTAAAGGCACTTTGGTGGAACAAAATTAGTATGTGGATCAGAGACCTGCAACAGAGCATGAGTGGCAGGTGCTGCTTTCAGGCGACAGCTTGTTGTTGCTGAGCTAGAGCTTGGAATTGAAAAGTAGAAAGCGAAAGTGTGCATGGGGTGCAAATGGCGGTCAGTGACAGGCATGGGCGAGGGTCACAAGTGCTCAGGATTCCAGACTCATTTTTTTTTCTGTCTGCAATAGGTAGCCATTGAAGAACTGTGTGGAAAGGCTGTGTATCAGACAGATAATTGTCCTCAGATGGAATTTACAGGTGACTTGGGAGGAGGACATGACGGGAAGAGGTCAATCAGAAAGCTGTCCGGATGAGTCAGAATGATAACTGTGTATTAACAGGCATCAAACTTGAACCTACATTTGGGGAAAAGCCTGTTCCTCGAGTCAATGTTTATGAAAACAAAATATGATAAATTCCTAAAATGAATGTCTACAATGCTAAGATTCTATTGTTTTTTTAAAAATAATAACCTGATAACAATATTACAGAAAGTGATGGTTGAACATTGAAGCTTCAGTTCTATGCTTTTGCCAGAAAACTAATTAGATAGTAGTCCTTCACCTGACATCGGTTTCACAAACATGGCACAGGTTCCCTGCATGGTCTCTGTGCTGTTACCGGGCTAATGAACTGAGTTCAAAAGACAGCTCGCTAGCTTTTCTGGCTACACTGATTACTTACAGGATTTCACCAGGGGCATTTGCGGTTGTTAAAGGATCACTTTGCATCTGCTTTTCTTCTGGTTCTTTCCCTTGCTTCTCCTCTCCACAAATTGCTATAGGTTTATGCACAGCAAGCGTGCCTCCGGACACAATGTCACTTTGGACTTCTAAAACAAGAGCTGAGCAGAAATGCACAAATTGCAAGGACATGTTAGTTATGATCGCAGAGCACCGGGAATTTGAAAGCACATGCTAAAATACAAATGCAAAACAATTCCAGCCATTTGGTCTATTCATGGGTGGTTCTTTAAATTAAGAAGTTGAATTTCATTTAATTTAATGTTTGTAGACTTTTTCCTCTCTAGACATTCTTAGTCAAAATTACCAGAAATAGGTCTTTCCTAAAATAAGTTAATTATTCTATATTCTAACTATTCAAATGGGCCACGGTATTTAGATACATGTCTCTAGATCATTCTCTGGGTTTCAAACTCTTCAGTGAAAATTACAGTGCCTTGAAAGACACATGCAAAGTTTTACTGTACAATGTTCAATATATGTGATGGGGTAATGTTTTAAATTATATGAATTTAGTTTCTCTTTTCCTTTATATAAGGGAAGGAGGAGGAGCATAAGGAAATTGGAGATACTACAAAAAGAAAGCATGAGTTCAAAGATAGATTTTGACATTCAAACAGCATGCTTCCACAAGACAACAGCCGTGTAAGTTGGGACAAAACAGTCATGATTTATGATTCTCTCCAAAGCCTTTTGCTCCTAGTTAGCATATCAAGGGGTCAACCTCAGTGCTGACCTGAAGGAAAAACACCATTTATAGACCTGAAGGGATTAGAGGCAGAAGAGCGAGAAAGCCAGAAAATGAGCCCAGGGAACCCTGCTTCTCACAACAGGCTTCACGCTGGGTCTCTTAGTTGTCCAAGGAAACATGGAGGACACTGCCCATTGTACAGGACACTAACAAGGTCACCTCTCAGGCTGTCCTTGCCACTTCAGTCTGAGGCACAGCCATATGAACCCAGATTGGGTTTATTTCTTTCTTTTTTTTTTTTTTTTTTTTTTTGGTGCTGGGGATTGAACTCAAGGGTGTTCTACCTCTGAACTATAACCCTCAGCCTTACTTTCTATTTTTTATTTTGAAACAGGGTCTCTCTAAGTTGCTGGTGGTCTCACTAAGTTGCTGAGGCTGGCTTCAAACCTGTGATCCTCTTGTCTCAACCTCCTAGGATCCTCTTGTCTAGCCTCCTGGGATTACAGACATGCACCACCATGCCCGGCCCAGATCTGGTTTCTGAGAGGTGCAGCTATGACCTAGAACTTCCAGAGGGGCTTGCTGGAGAGCTTTCTAGAAGTGGTTGCCAAGCAGGGGTGAGGTGGCCGAGACTGCAAAGCTGATGTCTGAGTCACTGCCAAGCTTCAGAGAGGGTCAGAGGGAGCAGATGGTAGCCTGAGTCAGGCCAGAGGCACCACACATCCAAAGCAATATCTGGACCAGAAGAATGGGACACCAGCTGCCCCAGCCATAGACTTCAGCCAGCAGAGGCCAGGAAGTAAGAGGATCTACAGGGCTTTCCTTTCATCCTAGAGAGGAACTACAGCAAGGCTCGAGAGACTGAGAAATCCCAAAGCCCTCCCGAAAAGGACTAATTAAATCCATGGATTAGACAAAATTTAAGCCTGATTGGACATTTGTTTTTCCTTGTTAAGAATGCATGAGGCTTACAAAGAAACCAGATCTGTTAAAGACAAAATAAAGAGATTATGCATCTGTTTTGCACCTTCAAATCGTAAAGTAAAATACATAACCCTATTAAAAACATAAATTTGTCTAAAGAGCTAAATAGCAAGATGCAGAGGTGAAATATTATATTTTAAACACTCTGATTTTTTTTTTTTTTGCGGTACCGGGGATTGAACCCAGGGACGTTCTACCTCTGTACTTCACCCCTGGCCCTATTTTTTTATACTTTATTTTGAAACCGGGTCTCACGAAGTTGTGGAGGGCCTCATTAAGTAGAGAGAGAGAGAGAGAGAGAGAGAGAGAGAGAGAGACAGAGAGAGAGAGAAAGAGAGAGAGAGAGAGAGAAAGCACTGAGGCTGGCCGTAAACCCGGATCCTCCGGTCTCTGCCTCCCCAAGTACTGGGATTACAAGCGTGGGCCACCACGCCCGGCTTAAACACTCTGATTTTAATATAAGAAAACCTCATCAAGTGTTTTATTTTGGTTGCATATATTAAGGTAAAATAATTCCATGGGCTGGGGATTAGTTCAGTGGTTGCCTAGCATGAGCAAGGCCTTTCGTTCAATCCCTAGCACCACAAAAAAGAAAAGAAAAATAAAAGATTCCAATGCTTACCCTCTTCCTTATGTGTGCTGCAGAAGGTTTGAATTTTGGAAACATCAGATGCTAGGTTCCTGAGAAAGATTTGCTTCTTTTGCTGAGCAATAGATAGGTCAGGATTGATCCAATGTTCTCCACATGAAACATACACCTATGAAAAAAATGAGTTTCTGATGCTGTATATAATGGTTTGTAACAGCAGTATTTGTTTATAGCTGCACAATTCACAATCGCCAAACTTTGGAACCAGTCAAGGTGTCCATCAACAGATGAATGGGTTACAAAACTATGGGATATGTACACAATGGAATTTTATGCAGCCATAAAGAAGAACAAAATCACATCATTTGTAGGGAAATGGAAAGAATTAGAGAACATTATGCTAAGTGAGATTAGTAAGGCACAAAGAGTGAAAAGTCGGATGTCCGCCTTAATATGTGGAAGCTAGAGAGGAGGAGATTTAGAAGGGACTCCAAACAAAGAAGGTGAAAGCTTTAGATAAACAAAGAAGATGACCTAACTGAGGGAGTTGGG
>PVJS01005637.1:0-12502 GCA_004027185.1 Glis glis | reverse complement strand
TAAAGGGAGAAAACGGGGAGGGAATGGGGTGGGATTTGAGGGAGGGCTAAATGGGCAATGTGTGCACGTATGACTCTTCTAACCTGACACCTATCAAATGTATAATTACAATGCACCAATAAACGGATATAAATTAAAAAATAAATAAATTTAAAAAAACAGCAGTATTTGTAACAGCCAAAACTAGGAATAATCACAATAATCAAAATAATTACAGTAAGTGAATGGTCAAACCATGGTGTCATGGAATATTCCTCAGTAATAAAAAGGAACAAACTATTGACAAAGGCAACAATTTTGGTGGATTCTAAACTAAGTTAAAAAAACATATTTTGTACTATTTCTATAATTCTTGTGGGTTATTCTTGTGGGTAACTCTTGTTGGTTACTCTTGTAACTCTTGTGGGTTTATAATTATTTAAAAATAAAAAGGATTTTAAAATAATTTTTAGAAAGAAGGAGAAGGAAAGAGGAAGAAAGGAAGAAGGAAGGAAAGAAGGAAGGAAGGAAGGAAGGGAGGAAGGAAGAAAGGAAGGAAGGAAAGAAGGAAGGAAGGAAGGAAGGAAGGAAGGAAGGAAGGAAGGAAGGACTGAAAGGTGGGTTGGCAATATGTGACTATAGCCCAAATCTGGCCTGATACTTGTTTTTGTAAATAATTTTTTGAGAAACACAGCCCTGCCCATTCATTGACCGGTTGTCTACAGCTGCTCGCATGCTACAGTAGTAGACCTGATGCTTCAGTAGAGGCCTTGTGGCCCACAAAACCCAAGATATTTACTGTCTGGCCCTCTAAAGAAAAAATTTTACAACTCCTGGTATAAATAAACTTATAGTATGAACACCAAAAGGCTAATGTGGATATTTCTGGATAGTGAGATTATGAATAAGATGTCTTCCTTTTTGTTTTTTCTTGTATGCGTTTCTTAAATGTCCTCAATGAATACATATCTCTTTAAAGATGAGGGAAAATACTATCATATTGCAAAAGTTTCAGGATGAAGAAAGAGAAGCCCAGTGCTGCCTTTTCTGATCATTACACACTCATTGTTACAAACATTCTTTCTGTAAGGACCCAGGGAAAACCTTAATAATTTTCTCTTCTTAAACATCAGATTTCTTGCTCTACTTTGGACATATTAATCACGTGACTGTTCGTGTTTCAATCTTCCTGTTGGCTGCCCAGAGAGTGACAGGTTAATAACTGTGGATAGCATCACTCCTGGCTCAATTTCATCCTCTTTACAACCGCACTCCCTTCACCTTGGTAGCCTCATCTATACTTATATTTAGATTAAAACTTCATTTTGTTACTGTATGTTTTAATACAATCTACCTAAGAATTTGTCCGAAAAAAAACCACAATGAATAATCACAGCAGCATATACAAACAAAAACATTCAAAACAAACAAATATACCCATAAAAGTATAGAAAAACAAACAAATAAGCAAAAAACTTGGAAATGATAGCATTAGGAGTCAAAATAAGATCTACCAGACAATAGCCTCTCCACCCCATGTGCTGCCTCTGATACTGGTCCTTGGTACTCTAGCAGAGTCCTTATGTTCAGAGCCCGAGTCCAGTTTTGATAATATGATGCAAGCCTTGTTCTCTGTTCAAAGAATTTTAGGAATAATAATCTTTTTTCCTGACCTGATGTCTCAGATTCATAAATTGGAAAAAGGGCTGGGCTGCTAAAGTCCTTCCATTTCTCAGTTTTCTCTAGCCACCCACATAGATTGCATGAGAAGCTAGATATAGATATTGGTTTTCCTGAAAAATTGACATTATTATTTAGTAAGAAATCATTAAACAACTACATTTTGTAGTCCTCAAAAAGAGTAGAGGAGCCAGGTGTGGTGGCACACACTTGTAATCCCAGTACCTGGGAGGCTGAGATAGGAGGATCACAGGTTTGAGGGCAACCTCAGCAAGTAGTGAGACTCTCATCAACCTGACAAAACCCTGTTTCAAAATAAAAATAAAATAGGGCTGGGGGTGTAGCTCAAAGGTAGAATGCCCCCGGGTCAATCCCCAGTACCAAAAAAAAAAAAAAAAAAAAAACCAGAGTAGAGGAACTCTCCTCTTCAGAGTCAGAGCCAGAAATCATCAGTGGTTCATAACGTGGCTTTCTCCAGTTTCTTCTTTCCATTTTAGAGCAGGGACAATGAGAGCCTCCATCCTGAAGGGTGGTAATGAGCACTGAATGGGTTAGTGCGAATATAGCCCTGAGAGCCAGACCTGACACACAGCAAGTTCTCAACAGTGCTAGTTACTAGCATCACTTTCCAATGGTTGCTGAGTTAGGATGATTCTGAGAGAAAATAAGAAGACTGCTAAGCATCTGAGATCTTCTAACTAGGGAGGCTTATCCTTCGGCAGTATTCATATATTCATATTTCCAGTTTCAAATCCACTCGTTTACCAGTTCATCTCTTTGCAGGTCCTTTAGGGCGAAGACTTCCTTCCCCTTTTCATTGAACAATCTCCGAGCCGCAGAAGGTAAATTTAAAATGTCAGTGCACCTGTAATAAGAGACATAAAGATTGACCTTGCATACAGAAAGCTCCCAGCAGTGAAGAGTGAAAATAAAAGACATCAAGGCCTGGGTCATCCTTGACAGCTCTGTCTGCAGGGCGGTGAGGCAGTGAGGAGCTGGGCTCCGGAGTCATCAGGTCCTCTCGAGGCTCAGTCCCACCCCACCACGTTGTGGCACTTGGCAATTAAAAATAAATTACTTTCCTTAGTTACTAGAGATCTAACCCAGTAATGCTTTACCATTGAGCCACATCCCCAGCCCTATTTTATCCTTTATTTTGAGGCAGGGCCCCATTGCATTTCCCTGCTAGCCTCAAACTTGCATCTTCCTGAATAGCTGGGATTACAGCCATGCGCCACCACACCTGCCCCCCCCCAAATTAACCTCTCTAAGCCTAAATTACTAATCTTCCAGGTTGCTGTGAGGCCTGAAGGTTGATTTTGAAAAGTGCTTGGCACTGTGCCAAGCATAATCAGAACTAATTCTCACTCCCCAGTGTGCCCCGCGTCTTTCTTTATGTGTGCCTGTGGCCCGTGTTCTTCCTTCTACCTAAAATACCTCCTTCTTTGGGTTTTTCTGTGGAAGTTTTGCTCTTTCTCCGGTGGCCAAAGTCATATCTGTCAACAAGCAGTTCCTTGTCTCCCTCTACTACAAGTGATCTTGTTAGCTCTTTAACTTACTTTTGAAATAGAAATTTTTAGCCTGATTACACACTAAATATTGATCTTTTCCCCTAGGAAAGCCCTGTGGGTATGGTGGTGAATGACACAACAGTTCTTCTGTTCCCTGAGGAACTGCCTACCTAGTTACCAACTGACTTGGATGATGCCCCGAGCACCTGGCCAGTGAGCTGTCAGAGCACAGAGGAAAAACGATGCATCTAAGGAGATGATGTTTGGGCTGGGCTTTAAAGGATGAACAGGAGTTCATCGAGAAGAGGCAGGCTAGAGTTGAGCATATAGGCAGCAAATAGGGGCTAGATGAAAAAGACAGGAACCAATTTGAAAGCACTTGGGATTCCAGACTAATGAGCCTGGCTTCTCTCTCATAAATAGCAGGGCCACTGAAGGCATTAGAGCAGATGTGTAGTATTATCAGAACTGGTTATATGGGGGGTAGGTACTGGGGATTGAACCCAGGGCCATTATACCTCTGAGCGACACCCCCAGCCCTATTTCATTTTTTTTAATTTTAAAGCAGGGTCTCGCTAAGTTGCTGAGGGCCTCACTAAGTTGCTGAGGCCAGCCTTAAACCTGTGATCCTCCTATCTCAACCTCCCAAGTACTAGGATTACAGGCATGTTCCACCACACCCCAGACAGATCTGCTTTTTAGAAAGTTAACTGTCAGAAAGTTGGAAAAAATGCACTGATGGTGGGAGAGGCTGGGCCCTATAGAGCCAACTTATGAGAGAGGCAGAGGTGGAATTGTGGGGAAGGAGAAGAAGAGCTAAAGGGGAGAGAGTGATTCAGCCTTTCCTGAAGAATACTGTTGTGATGACGCTGCCTTTGGAAGAAGGAAAGTGAAAGGTTCTTGCTAAATATATCTGAGGTTAGAATGTACTGTTAGAAACAAGTGAGTTCAAGGTCACTTATATGCTCATCAGCAAGACTCAGCTGTATGAAGTATATTTCTAAATTTTATTTTCTTCATTTGGATGAAGCAGTTAAGCAGGAATTAGGTCATCTATTTCTTTGAGGGCATCTTAGAAGGAAATAAACCTGTGGGAACTAAGTCTTTACTCCTCACGCCCCAACTCTGACGGCTGATGGACCAGGTAGGCCTGGGCCATGCCCCTCATCCCTAGGAGTGGGAGGGAAATATAAGGGAACTGAGGCCCAGTCACAGGATCTCCCTGCTTCTGTTTGGATGCTAGCCAAAGGCTCAACACGATTCCTTCGAATTTCTCCAAGTTGGTGTCTTTGCAGATCTAAGCAGTCACAGCATGGCCCAAGAAGAGTTGCCGTCATCATTTCTGCCCCCACCCGCATTTCCCTAGGGAAAATGTGTAGAGCTGGAATATCCCGTTTCAGGAAACGAGGGAGGGCATAGAAGGAATGGGTGGTTAGTAAATCTTTCTTCCTCCCTTTTTTGAAACCCTAGTTTTAATGCTGAATTTGGCCCATGTGGGTGGGTTGGGATTGGGAATAGGATTGGGTGGTGGGAAGAGGATTGAGATAAATAGTTTTCTCTGTATTTAATTCCTCTGTCTAGTTTATATGCTAGCCAACATAAATAGGGAGAGGAGAAGAAAAGAATTGACTTTTAAGCACCTAACAAGGAATATGAGTTCTGGAGTTAGATTGCTGGGTTCAAGAGCTAGCCCTCTCTTATTCTGGCTGGGTAACTTTGGAAAAATTATTTAACCTCTTAAAACTTCATTTTCCCATCAGCAAAAGATGAAGGGTAGGATTTTGCAGAAGATTTCCATACAGTTAATAGTAAAGCTGAGGTTAAAGTCAATTCCCTTGTCTCCTCACCCAATGGGTTTTCTAATACTCCAAGTTGCTGTGGCTTTACAGGAAGCTAAAGTCATTGCAAAAAAAAATCTACATCTACTATTCTAAAATGGGGATTTTTACACTACAGATGGATACAGTAGTGCCCATCTCCTAGGGATATTTTACAAATAAATGTGTTAACACCTGTAGTGCCTGGCACATAAAACGTTGGTAGCACAGCTGAGGGCAGCAGCATGCTCCTGTAATCCTATCTACTGGGGAGATAAGAGACTCAAAATAGATTCCCAAATTCTCCTGAGACAGGAGAATTGAAAGTTTGAAAGTTTGAAGCCAGTCTTACAACTTTAGCAATAAAATAAATAAAAGGGAGGGGGTGTAGCTCCATGGTAGAATGCCTGTGTGGGTTCAATCCCCAGTACTGCGCGCACACACACACACACACACACACACACACACACACATGCACACACAAAGTCAGCAACACATTATTTAAACGGACGGAGCACTGCAAGCATTTTTCCTATTTACTCTCTCGTTTAATTCTCAAAGCGTTTATAAACAGCTGATTTGACTGAGGAGCAGATTGAGCCTGGAGGTTAAGTTCCTTGTGTAAGGCTACGCGGTCAGCAAGTGGGACATCTGAATTTCAAACCTGAATCTCTCTGGGACTTCTACTACCCTCTGCGGCTTTCTGAGAGGGCATCATCATAGAATGATATTCAACTTGGAAAACGAAGGGACTGAGGCCAGGATGCTGAGCAAACGGTCCAGGATGTCTCTGTTCCATGGAGGCAATGAACCTAGAGATAAGGTCCTCTGGCCCCACCCCAGGTGTTAAGACAGGTAGCCATGTGGACTGCTTGCGTTTAGAGTCCAGAATGTAGCATCTTATCTCTGATTTGGTTTTCTCAGAACTACTGGCAAGGAGCAGTATCAGGTGGAGCTGGTGTTTCAACAGAGGACCATGTTTCAACACAACCCAGGGTGCTCCTGAGAGGAAAGGGCAGCCAGGTAGGAAGGAGCTGCATCTCCCCAATCCACACTCAAGCAAATATAATCCAAAGACAGATGACATAACATCATGAAATGTATTTTCAGTTAATTTTTACATTTACAGAGGGGATAGTTCAGAAAGCTAAGGGAACTTGCCAGACTTTGAATTTGGGGGAAAACATTTTTTTTAAATTAATTAGAATTGGTCTCATAAAATCATCACATAGTTTATATATATTACAGATTAAATACCCCATAATCATTATATTACCAACTTATTTTTATATAGGTACAAATGTGTTTTGTGCTGTCATACATAATAATTTAGGCATCTGAATGAAAAATACCTTTGCATCTAGGATGTTAAATATTTACCTCTCCAAAAGATGATGAAATCCAGTCTGGTTTATTTCTGTTTCAGAATTCTTAGTGACACAGATTTTCTCTTTCCTTTCAGGGTTAACATTTCTGAAATAAATGATTCAAGATTTGATTATATTAATATAAATGATCAATTATCTCTAAAAATGTTTCATATGTGATAAAGGTCTTAATTTACCATGATTTGCCCTAAAATAATGTATCTTTCTTTAACAAATAGAATTTCAAAAAGTAATGATTAAATATTAACTTCATATTACACATTAAATAATGACATTTTATTATATAAACATGTATACTTTGAGAAATTTATATAAGAAAATACATAAATTTGTCCAGGTGCGGTGGCACACAGCTATAATCCCAGTACTTGGGAGGGTGAGACAGGAGGGTTGCAGGTTCGAGGCTAGCCTCAGCAACTTAGTGGGATTCTTAGCAACTTAGTGAGACCCTGTTTCAAAATAAAAAAAATAAAAAGGGCTGGGGGCATAGATCAGAGGTAGAATGACCCTGGGTTCAATACTCAGTATCAAAAAAAAGAAAAGAAATCTACAATATTCTAGTCCTCTTCTAATAATGATGAACACTGAGATGTAAATTTATCAACTTTGAAAAACTCAGAGATTATGCTAATTTTGCCTATAATGTTTTGTTCATATATGGTTCTTTTATGAATTCAAACCTAAACCCAGGTGCTCATATGTGCAATGCAAGTGCTCTATTACTGAGCTACACCTTACAGCCCCAAAACTGAATATTTTTAAACTAAAAAATAGATAATGATCATTAAAAACAGAATACTTAATTGGCTTGGGAGGCTGAGACAGGAGGATCACAGGCTTGAGGACAGCCTCAGCAACATAGCTAGACTCTCAGCAACCTAGCAAGATGCTGTTTCAAAAAAAAAAAATTAAAAGGGCTGGGACTAGCTCAGAGGTAGAATAACCCTGGGTTCAATCCCCAGTACCCCCCCACACACACAAACGATGCTTAATTGGAATATACATTAGTTTGACTTTTCAAGTTAGAAAATTATTCTGTATATTTTTAGAATCTCTCTATTTTATTAGATGAGAAAAGAGTAATCAAATATAACTACTCATTCAATGAGCACTGGATTGGGGCCTACTGTAGGCCTTTAATGATATGGTTAAAGTGATATGGTTAAAGATGAAATTTACCTGTGATAAAAAAATGTCATTTTATATTGACAGCTGTTATCAAGACTAATTTTTAACATCGTAATACTTGAGTGACCAGGAAACACTGTTCAATGACCACACCATAGCAGACAGCACATATGTGGATAAATAACACATTCCTGTTCTCCATCTCATTCATGGAGAAAGCAGATACTCATGACACGGAACGGTAGTTGGTATACGGGAAAAGCCCAGCAATGCAGCCTACAGCAGCTACAGCTAACTCTGCTGGAGGGAGTGTGGAGTTCAGGGTCCGCATCAGAGGCTCAGAGGTGGCCAAACTTCCTCTCAAAAGACCTTGCTCATTAAGGAGATGAGAGGTGTTGGGAAGTGTGGGGGCTGTGGAGGGGGCAACTTGAGAGTAGGAATGGGGACAATATTGATAAGAAAAAGAGCTAGAGAAACATACAGTGATAGGTCATAAAGGGCCTTTAAAGCTATGGTAAAGCCAGGCATGGTGGCACACATCTGTAATCCAGTACTTGGGAGGCTGAGATAGGAGGATCACTAGTTTGAGGCCAGCCCCAGCAACTTAACAAGGCCCTCTGCAATCTTATGTTATTTTTTCTCTTGCTTAATAATAATCTAACATTCATCCCAAACTTATGACACATTTTTCTCATCATTATAATGTATGCAAGACATAATAACTTATATTATCAAGAGTCTATTTATATATCTTTTGTATTTAAATGTCTCTTGAAAATGTTTCTTAATTCCCATAGTGTTGCAGAATGCAGCCTGAAATTAGTATGAAGTTCATTTCTATCCTACACTGTTTTGTCACAAGTTTGTACTTCATGTTTGATAGTTTAGGGACAGAGTAATATTGTTCAATAACTTATTTCACAGATATATATATATATTTTTTTTTTTTTTGTGGTACCGGGGATTGAACGCAGGGGCATTCTACCTCCGCGCTATGCCCCCGGCCCTATTTTTTATACTTTATTTTGAAACCGGGTCTCACGAAATTGCGGAGGGCCTCACTAAGTAGAGAGAGAGAGAGAGAGGGACAGAGAGAGGGAGAGAGAGCGAGATAGCTGAGGCTGGCTGCGAACCCGGATCCTCCGGTCTCCGCCTCCCAAAGTACTGGGATTACAAGCGTGCGCCACCACGCCCGGCTCACAGATATATTTTTGTTCCCGGGAAACCAACAAATAAATATTTCTGCCCAAACTAAAACAATAAAATAAAAATTTAAAAAAAGGCTGGAGGTGTAGCTAAGAGATAGAATGCCCCTGGGTTCAATCCCCAGTACCAAAAAAAAAAAAAAAAGCTATGGTAAGGAGCTTGAGTGAGTCCAGGAATCATGACTTATTAATAATTACTACATATATATTGAAATTAACTAAAATACAAAGTTTACTATAGAGCTTTATATAGGGCCTTTCTTCCTACAATTCCTTAAAACATCACTTACAAAAAATCTTCTTGTTTAAATTGCACTTCTGAGAGATGAATTTTCCTGTGCCGAAAAAATTATGTCTTATTTTATATGGACTTGACAGCTGTTATCAAGACTAATTGACAAGGTCTTGTCACTCACTAAGAGTAATATCAACCAAGTAATAAATAATGCTATTTGATCTTCCTTTGGCTTTGTAGATGGAGGAACCAATAACAACAACATACCCTCAAAACTGCCTACAGAGAGTTACTAAATAACTGAAGGATAGCAGAACCAGAGCAGGATTTAGTTAAAATGGATTTCTATTTCATCATTCCAGCATGGTTGTGCTTATAACGTCACTACATAGCTCAACCCTCTTTCTTCTTATAAATAAGCTTCAGGTTAATGCAAGGAATGTATCCATATATGTCTACAGAATTTATTTCTTCTGGAAGATCCGTAGCTTGGATCTATTTAAAGTAGCATAGCAGAGCTTCTACCTCATACAACTCTGGGATGCCATTCTCACAGGTGACAATGTGAATGGTCCCTTCAGGAGATGGGCAACCACACACAGCCACCCTGTCGTGTTAGCCAAGTCTCTACTTGAAACCTTTGTTAACCAGTGTTTACATACAGCAGGGGTGGGATGCTTTTGATGATCCTATAGAAAACTTCCCTAATCAGCAGGGGAAGAAGATTCGAGTATATTTAATAGAGTTTTAGCGCCCAGTGTATGCCAATATATTTCAGTTACTTGGGAATAATTAATTCATTTATTGAACAAAGTGACTCTCTAAGATCTGACTACTTGATAAACCAGGACATGCTATTCAGGAACATAGATAGTATAGAGACAATGGACAAGTTCATATACTCTCTACCAGAAGAGTTGTACAAATTTGCCAACCTCTCAAAAATTGTTTGGCTCCCCTGACTGAACCATACATTTTAAAACATTAATGTGATAGGAGATTATCCGTATATAATCTTGGGCCACAATTAAAGCTATAAAATAAGAAAAATAAATAAGTATTACGTGTTAACTTTGGGTGTTTAGAAAAAAGGTCATACACTTTCTTAAGGGCATTACCCTCACATTTTACATCTAGCAGAATGAGCTAATTATGAAATGTATGCGTCAAAGATTTCAATTTCAGGCTTGACTTTACTTTGAAGATTAATTTTTTACTTTATCATCTTTACAGTCAGTTCAGTGGACAGCCAATCTGAATGTTACTCATTGTTCAGCGATGTATGAAGTATATTTAATCAATGTGAAGAAAGTAATATTAAACTATTATCAGCAGCCTCAAATATCCTAAATATCTCAAAAGAAAGGTCAAGAGGTAATATTGTTGGTAATTATATGAGAAACAATGTGCTTAATTCATTCTTTACATCAAAGCTTTTCAATGATCTGTGATTCCTTTTTTCATAAAATATAATAAAAATAATACCTGGTGATTTTTCTCCAATGTTAGAGAAATATTTGCTGCTTAGAAAGATTTTATTTCAATCATAAGGAAAGTTCAAAGTGCAGATCAGTGTTTTTCCAAGAAGATAAACTTTTAAAATGTTATTCAGAGGAAAGAATATAAATTATATAAAGTTATACTTTTGAGAACTATATTTGTTCATTGCTTGTGTCAGATATAAATATAAATAATTGTGCATAATAATAAATAATTGTGCATAATAATAAATAATTACAAATTAATATTTAAGAAACAGTTTACAAGTTCAGTTATGTCAAGATACATTAATAAAACTCAAGAAAAAGTGCTAATTCAAAATACACATTAATCATAGAACTTTTTAAAATCAAAGCTACTCATTTCTCTAAGGATTACGGACTGGGGGATATTTATATACTCTGAAACTTAATTTCCTAAAATTTAAGTTGTATCTATGCTTCCTCTATATCTTGTTATCATAGAGATAAATTTCTAAGTCTATTTTTAAGATGGACAAAGAGTTTTCCCTCAATATTTTTTTTAAAAAATTAAGTTCTGGGGGAGGAAAAAGTAACTTATTCCTAGCTCATTATTTTCTCCTGTGCTTAACCTATATAAGCAGAGATCATCTCTAAGTTCCTGATATAAAAACTAAGTGGATTTTTTTTATCTACTTTCACCTTTAAATACCAATATGGGAGTTCTCTTTCTAAATAAATAGGTAATTCTCCCAGGAAAGCATTCACAATGAAGAAGTCAAAAATCTGTAGAAACTAGAAAGTATGTTTAAAGATAAGTATGATCAAGCCATTCTTACTGCGTTTTCCATCCAGGTGAGAGGTCTGGACCAATAATAATAAGGGATCTGTTTTTATTCTTCTCTCCATTTCTCAAAACTCTGAGTCTCACAGGGGCGTGTGGCTCCGGCGTCTTACACATGGGTTTCTTCATGGGAGGGCTGTTGGGAACAAGCAGTCCTTCTATTGGCCAATCAAACTCCTTCAGAAAGAAATGACAAAAATGTAATAATAATAAATAAGACACCATTTCTAGATTAAAAAACATTAAACACGCTGCTTATATCTTTAACCTTTCATTCATTCAGAAAAAAATGTATTACCTAAGCTATTCCATACAATTCTAATTAATATTTTATTTGCATAAAGAGGAAAATTAATTATTTAAAATTTTATGTAAAACGTGGATGATTTATTCCATTTGAGAGAAATACCATATTAGAAAAATAGAACTTGAACTTATTTTTTCCTTCTTGTGAAATATCTTTAATTAATGTGAAGAAAAGGAGAATGTGTAAGAAGTGGCTTTACAATAGCCTCACATAACATCATCTTAAACTAGATTTGGCAAAGAACACTAGATACTTAGAGAATATTTTTTAAAAAAACAGATGATGGAATAACTTAGTTTCGGTTGGGGAACTCAGCTACTTTGTATCTATCCATCCACACATTCACTTATTTATGAATTCACACACTTTTCAAATAGTTATTGATGGTTTACTTTATTCCAGGCAGGTACTAGGCACTGGAAATAAAACTATGAACCAGACAGGATACTCCCCCTCCAGGAATTTATACAGAGGTATACTTTTGAGAACTTCAGAAACTCACCTAGAAATAAACTGGCAAGTGCAATAGTGTAATTTTAACAGTGACAGAGTATGGAACGTGAACGGGACCACATAAGAGCAGACCCTAAGTCAATAATGCCATAGAGCAGTCCAAAGCCTTAGGAGGAGTTAGTACAGGAAAGATGGGAGAAGTGTACATATCAGATTTAAGGAGTAATATAACTTGATGTTTGGGCAATAAAAGGAAGCAAGAATGGCTTCAAGAGCACAGCTTGGGCAACTGGACAGATAGTATCGCTGTTCAGACACAGACTATGGAAGAAGAACAAATGGGGGAAAGGGTGTTCAGAGATGATGTTAGACAAGGTCAAAGTTCCTTCATTCGTTTCTTCCTTCCACCCTCCCTTGCACCCACCCTCCTTTCCTTCCTTCCTTCCTTCCTTCCTTCCTTCCTTCCTTCCCTCCCTCCCTCCCTCCCTCCCTCCC
>PVJS01005636.1:12992-63427 GCA_004027185.1 Glis glis | reverse complement strand
CTCTCTCTCTCTCTCTCTCTCTCTCTATCCCCTTAGTGAGGCCCTCCGCAACTTCGTGAGACCCGGTTTCAAAATAAAGTATAAAAAATAGGGCCGGGGGTGTAGCGCGGAGGTAGAACACCCCTGCGTTCAATCCCTGGTACCGCAAAAAAAAAAAAAAGAAGAAAGAAAGAAAAAGAGAAAAAAAGCTAAGATAAATCCCCTTAAAACATGAGTAAGATCATGCCATTTTTTTTGCTTAAAGCTGTGCAATGGCTTTCTATTTTTCTCAGAGTGGAATCATACATATTTAAAACATAGCCGAAGACTCCCTGCAACCTGGCCCCCTTTTGCTTTTCTAGCTGTCCTTCTATTTCAGTATCTTTTGCTCCTTCTTCTCCAGCCAACTGGCATCTGCACTGTGCCTCTACCACACTTGGAATGCTGCTGTCTTAGGATATTTGCATTTTGTAATTAATCCCTCTTCTAAGAACAATCTTTCCCCAGATAACTGTAAGATTTACTCCCTCACCTCCTTCTTATCTTCCTTCTGATTTCCTTTTCTCAATGAGTCTATTGAGAAACATGGGCTTTCTACCACACTTGGCATGCTGCTGTCTCAGGATATTTACATTTTCTGTTCTTTTTTTGCGGTACTGGGGATTGAACCCAGGGGCATTCTACCTCTGAGCCACGCCCCCAGCCCTATTTTTTATTCTTTATTTTGAAACAGGGTCTCACTAAGTTGCAAAGGGCCTCACTAAGTAGCTGAGGCTGGCCGCGAACCCACCCAGATCCTCTGGTCTCAGCCTCCCAAGTACTGGGATTACAAACCACCACGCCTGGCTGGATGTTTACATTTTCTAATCCCTCTTCCAAGAACAATCTCTAATCCCTCTTCCAAGAACAATCTTTCCCCAGATAACTGTAAAATTTACTCCCTCACCTCCTTCTGATTTCCTTTTCTCAATGAGTCCATTGAGAACATGGGCTATGTTCCTCATATCATGGAGGCTAGAAGTAAGAAAAAGAGAAAGAGCGAGAAAAGGAGAGGAAAGGAGAGGAGGGGAAGGAAAGGGAGGAGAGGGGAGATGAGGGGAGGGGAGGGGAGGGGAGAGGAGAGGAGAGGAGAGGAGAGGAGAGGAGAGGAGAGGAACCAAATATAATTCCAAGGCCATACCCCCAGGCATCCACCTCCTCCAGCCACACCCTGCCAGCCCATGCCACACTCCAGATACAACCTTGGAGACTCAATTATATCAGATCCAAACATTAATAAATGAGCTCTTTAGGGGATATTTCATATCTAACTATAACAGTACCTGATTCTTTTTGTTATTATTGTCAATTGTGAGTAGCAATTGAGATCACTTAAAAAAACAGAACCATTGTGATAAAGAGGAGTGATGTTCTGTCTGTTAAGAAAAAAATCATGTATCACCTCCTTTTTCCTCTTTCTGTTGGAAAACAAATCCTGAGCTGGATCAAACGCTGACTGTTATGCACATTCGGTTTTAAAAGTTAGGACCCAGTGTTGAGTCTTTACAACTGCGATTCAACCACTGGGGATGGATTGCCTGCCTGTGCATCCAAAAAGAGTGGCTTTAACTGGAGATTTCAAACAGCTACAAAAGTGGAGATGCTGGGACTGGGGCAGGGAAAGAGAAAAGGTGCTTTGTTTTAGGGAACTATTTCTTTTTAATCCATTGATCACAAGACATCAGGGACTACTTTAGGGATTTGGGTCAGGGGCATCTCCAAGACTTCCATTGGTAAGTGTCTAGGGCAAACCTGACAGTCGTCAGCAAAGCAAAAAATATGTATAACACAACCAGCTCAATTATTTAAAAAGCTACATTTTTTTGTTATTCACATGAGGTTGAGCAATCTGTATTCCTATATGATTAGAAAACTATCACGAGTGTTCATTATGCTTTAAAACACAGTTGTACACAGATTCACTCAGAAGTCCTCTCCTCTTGGCTTTGATATTGGCTACTGAGTTACTAATGATGCTCACTGTGCTTTCAGAGAAGACAGAGGGATGGACTCACCCTAAAAATGGAAAGACAACAACAGGAATATTCTTTTTTATGTTTTGTAATGGTTTTGAATGTTTTAAGGTATGTCATCAGAATAAGAAGAATGAATTTTTGAAGTCACTTTCAAAATCATAGTAACTGTACAATTGCTCGATGAACGAAGAGAAAAAAGCTACTATATAAAACATATTGTATGGCCAGTTATGGTGGTGCATGCCTGTAATCCCAGTTCTTGGGAGGGTAAAACAGGAGGATCTCAGGTTCGAGAACAGTCTTGGCAGTTTAGCGAGACTCTCAGCAACCTAGTCAGTAGGTAGAAAGAAAGGCAGATAAGGCCAGAGGGCCACGGTGGAAAGACTTAATTTCCTGAGAGGCAACAGATGCTAACTAAATTCCAAAGTTCCCAGAAAGGACCTGACCGCTAATGTTTACAAAACTCCAGTTGTTCCTGTCGATAAGTGATCCCAGGAGATTCTAGGAAACAGTGTCTGGGACCCCAACTGAGAAAAAGAGACACAAAGAAGGACATTATTTAAATCCCAGGAAACCTCTGGAACCCCAACTGGGAAAGGAAACTCAAGGAAGTATATAAACCCCTAGACAAGCCACCCTAAATGGCTACCCGCTCGGGAACCTCTCCCTCTGGGAGCTTCTTTCTCTCTTGCAGGTCATGTTGGCTTTGAGAGAAAGTGGTATATACTCCCAGGTAGTGATCAGAAGACACCCGCTGGACATCAATGCCAGCCAAAGCACCTAGGAGTGGCCTGTACCTCTCTTCACTAGATGGCGTGGACATTGGGAGAAAGCAGTTCACAACTGATGGTACATGGCTTAGGTGACTTCCCAAGTAGTGTCCAAAAGACAGCTGCCAGACATCAGGGTCCCCACTGCCCGAAAGGGTGATCTGCCTCTTTTTCCTTCCATTCTCTTTATAGTAAACCCCCTCCCTGTTTGCCTTTCGGTTGTCTGTGAGTGTCATTCTTCATACTTCATAGACAAGAACCCCAGTAAGGAAAAATGTCCATTTCACTAGCGAAACCTTGTTTCAAAACAAAAAATAAAAAAGGGATGGGGGTGTAGCTCAGAGGTCGAATGCCCCTGGGTTCAATCTCCATTCCCCCACCTCAAATGTATTGTGTTATTTATAAAAACAAGGTTTCAGTAATTCAGCAACATTTGTCAAAAGCTTTAGATTGCTTATTCTTTTTTTTTTTTGGCACTGGGGATTGAACCCAGGGGCATTCTACCTCTGAGCTACACCCCCAGCCCTATTTTTTTTTATTCTTTATTTTGAAACAGGGTCTCACAAAGTTTCGGAGGACCTCACTAAGTAGCTGAGGCTGACCAAGAATCCGGATCCTCTGGTCTCAGCCTCCCAAGTACTGGTGCTTATTCTTACTTATTCAGAAATTCTAGTCCAGATAATCTTTCAAAAGGAATAGCAAATGTGTTATTTACCAATATATATATTATGTAAAAATGAAATATAATGCAACCACTAAAATACTATCATTAAAGTGATGTTTATAATAACAGGATAAAATAAAAATAAGTCAGATATAAAGTTGTGATGTGCAATAACTGGGACATACTTATACTAAAACTTTTTGTTATTTATCTGAAGTTCAAATTTCACTGAAGATTCTGTATTTACATTTTTTAAGCCTATCAACCTTGGATGTGTGGTCATCATAAACATGTTTAACAGAACTGCTTTCCTCAAGGATGGTAATTTCTTAAACATGAGTAAGTGAATAACCAGCATCTGCAGTATATTATTTAAAAGCAGTTAATAGATTAAATATAATAAAACTAGCAAACAATGCCTTTGTAATTTAAGTGAGTAGAAATACATTATAAGATAAAAGAGATATTTCCATTTTCTTTAGGGGAAGAATTAAGTTAATTTTCCAACTGAAGGACACTAAAGGATAAACATTATTTGAAAGATGAACCAAAATAAATCATATGCTGCTTATATATTTTAAGTTTTATTTCCTCTTTTCACATTTCTTTCCCCCAAACATTTTGAGGAGAAAAACTTGGAGCAAATGTATTTTGCTCTATAAAAATGATCCTATTACTATAGGGCATTCTATATTATACAACATTTCCCTCTATAGTCCAAAGAGTAAGTGTCTATTTGCCAGTAAGTCTTTTAAAATTCTCTTAATTTCTTTTCTTCTTTCTCTGGCTGTTTGGGTTCTCCATGGCGAGAGCCAGCTGGAGGTGGCGGGCATTGTAGCTCATTTCCTCCCCCTTTTGGTAGCTTAGCTAGACGCTCATCTTGAGTCGATTTAAGTGAAGAGCAAGCTGGTAACATTGAGTCTGGGGTTCCCCCTTTACAACAACATGTTTTAATGTTCCCCTGGCCTTGTTGAAGGAAACTTCCCTTGTTACATTGTCAAAATCAGGGGGTTTCTCCTCTTTCTTTCTGTATATTTCTGTATTGATAGGCATGTACAAAGGTGAGGTCCTTCTCCCTTTCCATGACACGGCTGCTCCTCCCTGCCCTGGGTGTCCCTGTGATATATCACAGGCCACTGGGATGGTGTGTGCCTTGCTGTTTTCACTACCAAAATGTTTCTCCAGGACCCCTGCTTTACTTCCGTGCCTCTGGCTGTTGATGTTGCGTGTGTCGTTGTGTATGGGTGTCAGTATATGACACATACGAAGTTGGAGGTGATGTCATTGGAGCATACCTACCTTCTGATTGTATGTTTAGGAAAACCAAAGGTGCTTCTACCCAAATTCCAAAGGACACCCAGAAAACCTAATCATTTTATTGCAATCACTTGTCAGACATTCTTCTTTCAGTTCTGAAGATCCCCCTTTACTCTATAAAGTTTCAGACAGTAGACCTTCTGAGGAAAGGAAATATTCAAAAAGATAAGATTTCAATTAGATTTTTGCTCCTAATATACCCCATACCTTTTTTTTTTTTTTTTGGCACTAGGGATGGCACTCAGGGCCTTGCGCATGATAGATAAGCACTCTACTCCTGAGATACATCCCCAGCTCTTACATCTTCCCCCTCTTAAAAGAGAAATAATTGAGATAATTATGGAAGCTTTGATTGATAAGCCATGGACATTTTAAAGTGAAAATTGCAGAGTTAGAAAAAAATTAGATGAATAAATATATTCACAAGTTTCATGAATTATTTTCAAATGATCTGAGTTAGAGATGATCTGAGTTAGAGCAAGCTTAAGGCACAGAAATAAAACATAAAAGAAACCCTCAATGGTTTATAAATCTTTTCTCCTTCCTTCCACATTTGGAATGGATTGAGTACTTCTATAGTGAAAGTCTCAATCCTTGCCGTTCTCCTTCACAGGATCAAGTTAATATTCCAAGGAGAACATGAAATAGACCAACCCTTTCTATTTTCTTCTCTGGTAGTTTCACATTTCTGTGTGGTGCTCTCTGCCAAGTTAAGCTATCAGTTATTTTTTATTGATTTAACTGAAAGCCTTAAGTAAATGATCCCGCTATATTTAGGGGATAATTTCTTTTTTTTTTTTTTTGTAGTACTGGGGATGGAACCCAGGGGTGTTCTACCTCCGAGCTACACCCCCAGCCCTATTTTTTATACTTTATTTTGAAACCAGGTCTCATGAAGTTGTGGAGGGCCTCACTAAGTAGCTGAGGCTGGCCATGAACCCGGATCCTCTGGTCTCAGCCTCCCAAGTACTGGGATTACAAGCGTGCGCCACCACGCCCGGCTAGATAATTTCATTTTGATCTAAAACACTGAAATAAAGAGAAACTCTCCTAACAGATAACATCACTATCATTGTTTGCTACTGTTTAAAGCATTTTATAAGCCGGGCATGGTGGTACACGCTTGTAATCCCAGTACTTGGGAGGCTGAGACTGGAGGATCCGGGTTCGCGGCTAGCCTCAGCTACTTAGTGAGGCCCTCCTTAACTTCGTGAGACCCTGTTTCAAAATAAAGAATAAAAAATAGGGCTGGGCTGGGGGTGAAGCTCGGGGGTAGAATGCCCTGGGTTCAATCTCCAGTACTGCAAAAAAAAAAAATAACAAATAAACATTTTATATCAAATGTTTAATTTTAGAGTAAGTTCCACAGAAACACTTTGGATTTCCCTCTACTTGCCTTTCTGTACTTTGCTGTGTGTGGCCAGGGCTGGGAGATTTACAAATGATATTTCCTAAGCCCTGCTGGTACTGGGAAAATATCAGTAAGATAAAGGAAAAGAGAAGCTTCTGGCTTCTAGCGCATACACAGTAGTGGCAGCTGGTACTTGTCCTGGTGTTGGAGATCAGGTGCTTCCAGACTCCACTGTCCAGATGTGTCAGGCAGCTAGTTAGACACAAGCAGATAGGGTAGAATGGGATGGGACCTTAAGTACCCGAGGGAAGAAATTAAACAGACCCTTTAATGAAAATAGCTGTGATTATGCCGGGTGTGGTAGCGCACGCTTGTAATCCCAGTACTTGGGAGGCGGAGACCGGAGGATCCCGGTTCGTGGCCAACCTCAGCTACTTAGTGAGGCCTTCCTGTAACTTCGTGAGACCCGGTTTCAGTAAAGGATAAAAAACAGGGCCGGGGGTGTAGCGCGGAGGTAGAACGCCCCTGGGTTCAATCCCTGGTACCAAAATTAAAAAAAATAGCTGTGATTAGAAAACTACCCAGATATCAGAAGGCTAAGCCCCCCTGCAGGGTCTCCCTCAGACCTCCTCCCTGTGAGGAGGGGCAGAGACGATGCAGAGTCTCTAAGGTGCACAGTGTGAAAAGGCAATCACTGCCCCAAATGAAATGCAGGAGGAAGGAGGTGCCTAGAGGGAGTGTGAGACTCACACACAGAAAACTCCATGCTGTTTTTGACCTTGGAACATGGCTGGGCTCCTTCACATGCTTTTCTCTGGAACGTAAACCCTCCCCCCTTCTTTTATTATGGCCTTTCTCCCTGGTGCCATCGTTTCTCTGACTAAACCTCTTACATTCCCCTATTTGTGCTTTTTTGAGTGAATGCGTTCCACGCAGGGAAGCAAGGAGTGAGGTGCTGCTGAATAATAACTGTACTGAGGAGAAACTTCACCAGATAACAGAGGGATGTGGAACTTTCCATGCAGAATGCTCCTTACTTGGTGCTCCAGCATCAGCCAACAGTGGAGCTTCAGGTGTGTGCTCCAAATCAGGAACTTCAGTAGTTTCTAATCTCCACGTACTATCTGTGCTTCCTTCCTGATCCCCAACCCCCATCCCCATTTTGTTCTAGGCACTCCAGCACCTTTGTTACCAAATTCCTTTTGTTCTTTGTTTGAATTCATAGTGTTGTTTCTGTTTATTGACCCGATCCTGACAAAGTACTGAAAAGAAGTCCCTAGAAATCCTGCACTACAAATAGAACATATGTCTTTGACACCAGAATAAAGAGGGACCTTAAAAATTACCCTCCCTGAGGAACAAGACATATCATTTCAAAAAGAATGATGACTTACATTCATGCTTCTAGAATGGGAATGAAAGTGATATACCAAACTGTAAATTCAACACAGTGTTATGGAATGTAAATTTTACATGAAAATTTGTTTTTAAAAGGATAATATTGCCAGGCATGGTGGCACATGCTTGTAATCCAAGTACTTGGGAGGATGAGACAGGAGGATTGCAGGTTTGTGGCCAGCCTCAGCAACTTAGTGAATCCCTGTTTCAAAATAAAAAGAATAAAATAGGGCTGGGGTGTAGCTCAGAGGTAGAATGACCCTGGGTTCAATCCCTAGTACCACAAAAAAAAATTAAAAAGATAACAATTTTTTTCATTAAAATTGTTTTGGCCTATGATTTTACTAGTGAATTCTACCAAAGATATAAAGAAAAGTAGATATTGGTTCTTCACAAACCCTTCAAAATGTAGAGGGGCACTTCACATCTCATTCTATGAGGCCAATGTTACCCTCATACTAAGCAAAGACATCACAAAAAGGGAAATCTAGAAACAAATATCCACTGTGAGTGTAGATCCCCAAATTCTCAACAAACTACTAACAAACTAAAGCCAGCAACATATAAAAAGTATTAAATACCATGCCCCAGTGGGATATATCATAAGAAGGCTGGTTTATTATCCAAATACATACAGAAAAGCATTTGGCAAAATCCAGTCCCCTTTTGTGATCAATAATCTAAGTTCCCATCTCAAGAAACTGGAAAAATTAGGAAAATAGATCCAAAGCAAGCAGAAGAAAAATGATGATCAGAACAGATCAATGGAATTGGAAACAAACTCAGTAGAAACAAAAAAGCTGGTTATTTGAAAATATAAAAAAAGATAAACCTCTAATAAGAATGACAAATACAGAAAAGAGAGAAGATACAAATTAGCAACATAAAGAACAAAATAGGCAATATTCCTACAGATTATAATCTGTAGGATATGAAAGGAATATTACAAACGGCATTGCACACGCAAATTTAAAAATTTAGATGAATGGACCAAGCCCATTAAAAAGCACAAACTACCAAACTTACCGAACATGAATTAGATGATCTGATTAGCCCAACAACTCCAAGAAAAATTGAATCCATAGTTAAAAATCTTGAAGAAAAAAATCTCCAGTTTCAGGTGATTTCACAGGAGAATTCTGCCAAATATTTAAAGAAGAATTAATATCAGCCGGGTGTGGTGGCACACACTTGTAATTCCAGTACTTGGGAGGCTGAGACCAGAGGATCCTGGTTTGCAGCCAGCCTCAGCTACTTAGTGAGGCCCTCCCCAACTTAGTGAGACCCTGTTTCAAAATAAAGAATAAAAAATAGGGCTGGGGGTGTCACTTGGAGGTAGGATGCCCCTGGGTTCAATCCCTGCAAAAAAAAGAAGAATTAATATTAGTGCCCATTCTACATAATCTGTTTGAGAAAACAGAAGAGAATACTTTCCAATTAATGAGACAAGTAGAACCCTAATGCCAAAATCATGCAGACAACACAAAAGAAGAAAAGAACTCACTGATATCTCTCATGAATTTACACATACAAATCTTTAACAAAATGTTAGCAAACTGGATACACACACACACACACACACACACACACACACACGTGCACATACAGACACACCATGAACAAATGACATTTATTCCAAAATATGCAAGACTACGTTCGTTATTTAAGAGTTATCAATGTCATCTGTGAGATAAAAAACAAAAGATTCAATGTTTATATCATCAGTCATAGAAAATAAGGAGTTGACACTAAAAAGTATTCAAAGAAATAAAAGCTGAAAACTTTCCCAAATTGGTGAAAGACATAAACTTACTGATTCAAAAGGCTGAGTGAAATCAAACTGAATTCCATGCCAAGGCACATCATAATCCAACTGCTGAGAGCTAAAGAAAAAAAAAACAGAAAAAGAAAAACCTATCATAAGATGCTATAGAGACGCACTGCATTGTCTATGGAAAAAAATGTTTAAAGTGAAATATATTTTACTCACGGAAGCCAGAAGAAAGTGATAAAACATCACTCACATGTTGATCTCAGTAAAAATGTGCTTAGGAAGGAAGAAGTAAAGGTTCTCAGAGGAGGTAAACTAAGAGAATTTCTTTCCAGAAGAACTACCCTTAAAAATGTCTAGGAGGCCATTCTAAACAGAGAGGGACACTAACAGAAGGAGGTCGGGATGTCAAGAAGGAATTAGAAAGGGAGATAGACAAAATGGGTAAAAATAATAGGTTTTTTTTTTTTGGTCTCAAGAGTTTTTAAAATGAAGATGTAACTAAAATCATAACATTTTCTCATGTGGTACTTAAAATATGTAAAATATTTAACATTCATATTTAAAAGTAAAGTGAGTAAAAGGATCTAAACAAGTGCAAGTTTTCTGTACTTCACTCAAAGGAATAAGATGTTGATACTGACACACTGTGACATACCACTTATGAATGCTATAATATCTAGAGCAACCAAGAAAAACTGTACAATGAAGTATGTTTTAAATACTCAAGATAAACCAAGTAGAATTTTAAAATGTATCTAAGCCACCTCCAAGAAAATAAGAAATTCGATAAACAGGAATGAGAATAAGTAAAAAATAAAAACCTTAAATCTCACAACTTTCATGGAAAATGAGCTCAAAATGGGCAATAGATTTAAATGTAAAATACAAAATTATAAAACTTTTGCATAGCCAGGAGTAATGATGCATGCCTGTAAATCCCAGCTACTTGTGAGGCTGAGACAGGAGAACTGCAAGTTCAAGGCCAGCCTGGGCCACTCAGTGAGATCCTGTCTCAAAAATAATTAAATGAATAAAAAGGGCTGGAGATGTAGTTCAATGGGAGAGCACCCCTGGGTTCAATCCCTAGTACCACAAAAACAAACAAACAAACCAACAAACACACACTCCTTAGCAGATAATATAGGAGAAAGTCTTTGGGAATAGAAACATGGCACTAGAAAAATGATCTATAAAAATTTAGTAAATTGGATTTTATCAAAATTTAGAACTTTTATTCTGCAAAGACTATGTTAATAAGTTAAAAGGTAAACCACCAAGTAGGATAAAGTAATTGCAAGCCATATATCAAGAATAGATAACGAACTCTCAAAATTAAACATAAAAAATCCAACTGAAAATGGGCAAAAGAAATGTAAAAACACAAATGAGCACACTGAAAGATGTTCCACATTGCTAGTCATTAAGGAAATGCAAATTAAAACCACAAGGAAATATCAGTATCTGCCCAAAAGAACATCTACAGTTTAAAAATAACACATATTGGTGAGGATGCGGGGAAGTTGGACTTCTCATACATTGCTGTTGGGGATGTAAAATGGTGCAGCCACTCTGGAAAATATCTGCCGGGTTTTACAAAACTAAACATGCTCTTACCACATGACCTAGCAGTTACACTTTTGGGTAATTTATCCTAGAGAAATTAAAACTTATGTTCACACAAAAGATACATATGTATATATATATATATATATATATATATATATATATATATCCAAAGAGCTAATAGAGTAGGATGGGGAAATGACTCCGATTTCTTTAAGTGGGTGTATGGTTAAATAAAATCCTGTGCATGCACACAATAGAATGCTACTCAGCAATAAAAAATAATTAGCTATTGATGTATGCAACAAACTGGATGGGCCTGAAGGGAAGCATGCTTATGAAAAAAGGGTTAATCTCAAAATGTTACATACTGTTTGATTCCATTTATATAACATCCTTGAAATGGCAAAACCACATAGATGGAGAACAGTTAGTGGCTGCCAGGACACAGGGATAAGCCTAGTGGGGGAAGAGGTTCACATCTAAGGAAGTAGTTGAAGGGAGTACTTTTGCAGTGATAGAACAAATCTGTATTTCGATTGTAGTGATGGCTACACAAATTTGTACATGGAAAAAAGTGAGACACAAATAAATATAAAATCTTTTTTTTTTTTTTTTGCAGTTCTGGGGATTGAACCCTGGGGCATTCTACCTCGGAGCTTAACCCCCAGCCCTATATTTTATTCTTTATTTTGAAACAGGGCTCACTAAGTTCCAGAGGGCCTCAGTAAGTAGCCGAGGCTGGCTGTGAACCTGTGATCCTCCTGTCTCAGCCTCCCAAGTACTGGGATTACAAGCATGCGCCACCACACTCAGCTCTAAATACAAGTTTTAAAATAGTAATATGCCATGTTAATTTCCTGGTTTTGAGTTTGTGCTACAGCTCAGAAGAAGCTGAATGAAGGGTGTTGGTCCTCTGTGTCTCCACTCTCCCATGAATCTATTATGATTTTGTAATAAAATGTTTGAATAATGTGTTTGGTACATGCCAACTCAAGAAAAATTTAAGAATTTGCTTTTCTTTTTCTTTTTTTTTTGCGGTACCAGGGATGGAACCTAGGGGCTACACCCCCAGCCTCCGAGCTACACCCCCAGCCCTATTTTTTATACTTTATTTTGAAACCTGGTCTCACAAAGTTGCGGAGGGCCTCACTAAGTAGCTGAGGCTGGCTGTGAACCTGGATCCTCTGGTCTCAGCCTCCCAAGTATTGGGATTACAAGCGTGCGACACCACCCCCGGCAAGAATTTACTTTTCTTTGTTGGTGAATATTTTGTTATTTTGTGTATGCCCAGAAATAATAACATTTTTGTGTGCAATTGCTAATTAGACAATGTGATACTTCTGGGCTGGAGGAATGAAGTGGCTTAGGTTTTAGTCCCAGTCGGTTGATCTGGGCATGCTTCTAGGGGAGGCACAGAATGTGCTGAGGTTGCTCATGGCACTGGCTGCAGAGTGGGAGAGATGAAAATCTTGATATCTCCATGTGTGCTCAGAGACATGCACTGCCCATCTTTTGAGAAATTATTTTGCTACTGTAGAACTCAGTGTTTTTCTTTTTGCGGTACCGGGGATTGAACCCAGGGGCGTTCTACCTCCGCGCTACACCCCCAGCCCTATTTTTTTATACTTTATTTTGAAACCGGGTCTCACGAAGTTGCGGAGGGCCTCACTAAGGAGAGAGAGAGAGAGAGACAGGGAGAGAGAGAGAGCTGAGGCTGGCCGCGAACCCGTATCCTCCGGTCTCTGCCTCCCAAAGTACTGGGATTACAAGCGTGCACCACCACTCCTGGCAGTGTTTTGTTTTTAAACTTCAGATCATACCCCACCAAAAGTCATTGATTTTAAAATGGAGTTTAGGAATTTTTTTTTTTTTTTTTTTGCTGTACTGGGGTTTGAACCCAGGGGCATTCTACCTCCGAGCTACACCCCCAGCCCTATTTTTTATTTTTTATTTTGAAACAGGGTCTCACTAAGTTGTGGAGGGCTTCACTAAGTAGCTGAGGTTGGTCGTGAACCCGGATCATCCAATCTCAACCTCCCAAGTATTGGGATTATAGGCGTGCACCACCACGCCCGGCTTAGTATAGGAATTTTTAACCGTTACTCTCACCATATATTTTTTTATAAGCATATGATTCTTTTTACTAGCCAATAAGTACCCTCAGAAATATGTAGTGTGGCCGGGCGTGGTGGCGCACGATTGTAATCCCAGTACTTTGGAAGGCAGAGACCGGAGGATCCGGGTTCACGGCCAGTCTCAGCGCTCTCTCTCTCTCTCTCTCTCTCTCTCTCTCTCTCTCTCTACTTAGTGAGGCCCTCCACAACTTTGTGAGACCCAGTTTCAAAATAAAGTATAAAAAATAGGGCCGGGGGTGTAGCGCAGAGGTAGAACGCCCCGGGTTCAATCCCCGGTACCGCAAAAAAAAAAAAAAAAAGAAATATGTAGTGTGTAGTTACCATTTTTTCATTTCTATATTTAAAATGTAATAATTTTTAAATTGTATTTCCAACAGGAAACACATGATGTAATTTAATACAGGAAGTCTGGATCATAAACTTGACATAGGTAAAACAGGAAAGATGATCAAAAAATTTTAGTAGAACCAGAATTCTGTGAAGGCTGAAGAGATGAGGCTTTCTTTGAAATGGTAACAATATCATCGAACATTCTCTTTACTACAGAACTAGTAGTAGGTGGATGCCATCTAAAAATAGTAGATATACTTAGAGACATATTTAAAATAGTTGCAATATTGTGTTAACTGCCAAAGGCCTAATCCTTTATACTTTTCAGCAGATAAAACCCTGAGAATAATTGCATAAGCCATCATAGTTTTTGTGGGGAACATTAAAAATAAATTGTTCAGCCAGAAAAATATTGCACTAATACAGGAAAAAACATATTGGCTTGGAGTAAAAAGCACAATTGAAAAGGCAAAATTAGCCAGGCATGGTGGCACACGCCTGTAATCCCAGTACCTGGGAGGCTGAAACAGGAGGATTGCAGGATTGAGAAGAGCCTCAGCAATTTAGTGAGACTCTCAGCAATCTAGCAAGACTGTGTTGCAAAAACAAAAACAGGGCTGGGGGTATAGCTTGAAAGTAGAATGACCCTTGGTTCAATCCCTAGTACAACACACACACACACACACACACACACACACACACACCACACACACACAACACACACACACACACAGGAAAAGTCAAAACTCCTGGATGATCTATTTAATCTATATACAAAAGAATAAAACTTGGTGAAGTTTCATCCTATAAGATACAGTTAAATCTGTGTGGAACTTAAAAAGAAACTGGGAAGGTGAAAAAGGTATACTTATAGATGCTCAACCAAATAGTTGTAATAGTTGCAAGAAGGATAAATTGCAATGATTGGCTGAGAGATAAATGCTAACCTTGCTTTTTATTTTAAATTAGAAATCATGGACATTAATAAGCAGGCAATTTGATTATTGATATTTGATCACTAATTTTATAAAGATATTTTGTAGTGAAGCCAGGTGTGGTAGTGCACCCCTGTAATTCCAGTACTTTGGAGGCTGAAACAGAAGGATCACAGGTTCCAGGCCAGCCTTAGCAATTTAGCAGGGCCCTTAGCAATTTACTGAGATCCTGTTTCAAAATAAAATAAGACTGGGGTTGTGGCTCAGAGGTAGAATGCCCATGGGTTTAATCCCCCAGTACCATATACACGCTTAAAAAAAATTGTAGTGAAAGAACCAACTAAAAATAATTTAAAAAGATGGTTTTTTTAGTGTAAAGAAAGAAAACACAGTTGGATGGGTGCATACATAGAACTGTGTCCTGACTATATAAATAGGTCTGGAATCACTCATAGTGTTTCCTCTGAAAGAATTAGTCTCTTGATTTCCTTTGTGTGTGAATAGGCTGAAAATTAAAAGTTAGCATACAATTATTTAAAAAGAATTTTTGTTTTTTGGTGGTGGTACTGGGGATTGAACCCAGGGGCATTCTAGCTCCAAGCTACATCCAGCCCTTTTTTATTTTTTTATTTGAAACTGGGTCTTGCTAGGCTGCTGAGAGTCTCACTAAATTGCTAAGACTGGTCTCGAACCTGCAAGACCAGCTAAATTGCTGAAGCTGGTCTCAGCCTCCCAAGTATTGATATTACAGGCATGCACCACCAAGCTCAGCTAAGTGCTTATCTTTTCAAATTAATTTGTAAAGGAATGGAAAATGAGCTTGAAAACTTGTTTTTTTTTTTTTTTTGTGTGTGTGGTACCGGGGATTGAACCCAGGGGTGTTCTACCTCTGAGCTTCACCCCCGGCCCTATTTTTTATACTTTATTTTGAAACCGGGTCTCATGAAGTTGCGGAGGGCCTCACTAAGTAGCTGAGGCTGGCCGCGAACCTGTATCTTCTGTTCTCCGCCTCCCAAGTACTGGGATTACAAGCGTGCGACACCACACCCGGCTTTGTTTTTGAAATATGTGTATACTGGCTTCAGCAGAAAAAAATGCTTATTAGATATTCAGTTATTGGAATCATTTTTTTTTTGTACTGGGGATTGAAGCCAGGGCCTTGCACACTGAGCTATATCTTGAATCCTTTTTTTATTTTGAGACAGGGTCTTACTAAGTTACCAGGCAGGCCTTGAACTTACGATCCTGTTGTCTCAAGCCTCCCAAGTAGCTGGGATTATAGGTGTGCACCACCATGACTGGTTTGAAATTATTTTTAAAAGGAGAATTAAAAACTTAGGACAATGGCTAAAACATGGATTAAAAAGATAAGTCATTGCTTTGCCTAATGATAAACAGTGGTTCTCAAAGTTGGCTTATTTAGCACAGAACTTTGGAGAGAAATATCTTGGTAAAAGTGAAAATATAAAAACTTTCAATGGGTGCAGCAAAATTGGAGCAGAATTGAAGTGTGAGAGTTGTGAAGAGTTGACTTCATGGACAATAAAATTGCAAAAACTCAATTAAACATGATAGCCAGGTGCGGTGGTGCACACCTGCAATACTTGGGAGGCTGAGACAGGAGGATGGCAGGTGTGAGACCAGCTTCAGCAATTTATTAAGGCCTTCTGCAACTTAGTGAGACCATGTTTCAAAATAAAATATAAAATAGGGCTGGGGATGTGCTCAGAGGTAGAATACCTCTGGGTTCAATCTCCAGTACCACACACGCACGCACACACACACAAAACCATGATAGAAGCCCACAAAATCTGTTTGCCTTCCTTCAAAAGAGCCCTTCAACAATAAAAGAGGCAGCTGTACAATAGTTTATGACACAAGTCCTTTGATCTTTTAGTTAAACGATGTTTCTACTGGCAGCCATCTGAAACGCTCCAGTGTACCATCTCTTTGACAATGTTCTGCTCATCGTTCCTGAGTGATTATGTGTGCACACTTTGCAAAACAAAGATAAAAGCAATTTCAATTTGTAGCACATTCTTCAGTAGGTTCAGGCTCTCAAATTACCAGGATACAAGAAGAGAAACTGTCATATAATGTAAGTCCCGGTTAACTCAATTTTATGAAATATGGAAATTCAACTCAGCTGTGAGTAAATAAGGATACAGGGAGGAAAAAGCTCTCCTCACCAATAGCAAGTTATTAAAATCTTAAAAAAACCCTCTAATTCATTTAACCTTCTGCCTGCAGGTACTTTTCTAAGTGCTTTGCATAATCAGCAAATAAAGCAGACAAAAATCCCTACTTATGAATTAATTTTTTCAGGTTAAAAACCCTCAAATTTAAAGAATTTCCCCATCCAATGGTCTATTTTAGACATCATTGGAGGCCTTTGGATGGCTATTTCTTTTCTCTGCAATTACTTCATAGAAACATGAAAAACGCTACTCTAGATGCTAACTTCTCTAAGCACCTAGGTATTAAGGAGAATTAGAAGGCTGTCTGGGTGGGTGTGGAATAAGCAAGCTGCTATGATTGGGTGACCTCCAGTGCTAGCTGTGTGGCTCCCAGCCACCTGGAGAGCCTCCCGCACCTTCAACAGAATGGAGTAGTCCTGCAGCCAGAAAGTTTTTCTTCTCAGATCTTGACCTTCCCCCCTGGATAGCAGTGGACCAACACAGGATATTCCTCCTCTCGGGATATTTTTTCCTGGACTGTAGTTCATCTCTCTTCTATTCAGACAGAGCTGAGAATAAGTAAGTTTCACCTTCTATTTTTGGGTGTTTTTTTTTCTCAGTGCTGGGGATCAAACTTGCACAGTAGGCAAGTGCTCTACCACCAACACCGAACCACACTCCTATCTCAGGTTCTGCCTTATTTTTTAAAATTATAATCACACTGCATTTCTTCTTCCTTGAGACAATATTATAGTCTCACTGAAGCAATATGAGTATTCCTTATGATCGCCTATTTTTCATAATTTTCTAAGTTCTCAAAGCAGTCTTATTAATTATGTGCCTATTTTGATAAAAATATGACTTAGCTTCTGGGGTATCTACTTTTGCCCTTATTATGTTACATGAAGTTATGGATGGCTTACTATAGTTATCATAGTATCACGTGAAATTTTAGGTTCTGGGGATGGAGTTAGAAGGAAATAATAAAGGTGGAGTGAAAAGAGAGTATCAGTCCCCACCTTGTCATCTTTGCATCTGTTTTAGTTCTTCACAGTGAGGTCCTCCTGTCATTTCTAATTCCTGAAAATGTCCCAAGGGAGAGCTCAGGCTGCACTAACCTGCTGACTGCGTTTATTTCAGCTTAGTGGTGGTGGTTACTCTCCTCGCTGCCTATAAATAGGTGCTTACTTTCTACATGCTCTTGTCTAGGTCCGGCCTCCTCCCTCCTCCCTCCTCCCTCCTCCTCCTCCCCCTCCTCCTCCTCCTCCTCCTCCTCCTCCTCCTCCTCCTCCTTTTCTTCTTCTTCTTCTTCTTCTTCTTCTTCTTCTTCTTTCATTTTTTTGGTACTGGAGAGTGAACTCAGGGGCATTCTACCTCTAAGCTACATCCCCAGTCCTTTAAAAAAATTTTATTTATTTATTTTTTTTGCAGTACTGGGGATTGAACCCAGTGGCATTCTACATCCGAGCTACATCCCAAGACCTATTTTTTTAATTCTTTATTTTGAAACAAGGTCTCACTAGGTTGTGGAGGGCCTCACTAAGTAGCTGAGGATGGCCATGAACCTGTGATCCTCTGGTCTCAGCCTCCCAGGTACTGGGATTACAAGCATGCACCACCACGCCCGGCAAAAAAAAATTTTTTTAAACAGGGTCTTGCTAAGTTGCTGAGGCTAGCCTGGAACCTCAATTCTCCTGTCTCAGCCTCCCAAGTACTGGGGTTACAGACATGTGCCATCACACCTGGCTAGGTCCAGACTTCTTGATCTCAGGTCTTGCTTCTCCCCACTTCCTTCTCCGGACACTTCATTTCTAGCTAGGCCCTAGACTCGCTGTCCAGTGCAGCTCTATGAAGAAATCTTAAGGATGACCACCTCAATCCTGAACACTGTCCACCTGAAGTCCTGGATGCGGTGCTTTTTCCAGACCCTGGATATGCCTGGGAAACTTAGTGCTTGCTTTTGGTGAGCACACTAATTTGTACATCCATTTAGCTCTGCTCCCTGGGCTACACTGCCAAGTTTCCTTTAAACGAGATGCCATACCAGGTCTCAGCTCCTCTTTCTTGACCCGGGCTTTCCTAGGAAGGGTCTTTATTAGCAACAATTTGCCTCCTGACCATTAGCAGAAACTATTGCCCTCTATTACCCTTACATGTAACTTCCTTTTAAAAATAGTGTTGACAGGATTTACAAGAGGATCTTCATCACTCTTTATCTATTTTTCTTTTATTTTTCTTAACACATTACTATTAAAATGTTTACTTATTAAAAAAAATAAAAAATAAAAATAAATAAAAATAGTGTTGAGACGTCTCTGGCTTCAACCCCACACTATTTCACTCCAGATATCAACTCAGTAAACCCTTTAATTTTAAGCAAAATTTCAAGCAAAGGTTGAAATAAAAAATATATAATATGGGCTAGATAATATGGCACTATTTTGAGGCTGATCAGCATTACATAGGATGAAAAAAATCTGCAAATCCCAAACAGGTGGATTAAGTTTGTTTAATGATTCTTATAAAATTGGCACATGAGAAAATAATTGGAAAATAAAGCTTCAAAAAGAAACTGGTGGCAGAGCACAATTAAATTTAAGTGGGATTTAAAATTGAAAATAACTGCTTGCTTGCTCTGGCTTGAACGTGTCTCTCCAAAATTCACCCAGAAACAATTTCCAATTCAATAGTATTCAGAAGTGAGGCCTTTAAGAAGCGATGGGATCAAGAGGGTTCCTCCCTCATGAATGAGATTTAGGGCCCTTAAAAAAGAGATGTTATACAATGTGCAGCACCTTTTTGCTATTCTGCTTTTCCGCCATGGGGGGACATAGCATTTACCCCTTCTGTCATATAAGGCCACAGCAACAAGGCACTATCGCCAAATCTGCTAGCACCCTGACCTTGGGCTTCCGAGCCTCCAGAACTGCAAAACAAAACAAAACAAAACCCCCCCAAAACCAAAAACAAATCAAACAAAAATTAAAAACAATTTTCTGTTCTTTATAAATTACTCAGTTTCCTGTGTTTTGTTATAGTATCACAAATGGACTCAGACAATGCTTCAAGTGAAATGCTCTCCTTTATTCTGGAGTATATGTAAGTTACACAGCATGAAACTTTTCTCTGATTCTTTTGAAGACTGAGAAGGTCAGGATTAAGTTGATGCTATATAGATTGCTTGGCTACTTACTGGTTTTACCTTCAACATCATGTCTTGCATACAAAATTTATATAAAAACAGAGCATAGGCATCAAAAGTAGAAAATATTTTTCTAAAGTGAGCCTTGTTCACAACTTCTTCAATTTGTTAAAGCCATAAAAATCAGGAGTGTCAAATTTTCAAGTAAGGTCATTGAGAAACAGAATCAAGAGAAACTCTCAATGAGAGGAAAATAAACAATTTCAGTGTCGTGTATAAAACATAACAAAATAAAATGAACAAGAACTTTTCCCTCTTTTTCTCCCTCTTCCCCTTCTTTGGGGAAAAAACACAAAAAACAAAAAACACTAGACCAGGAGAGCCACCTATTTTTCTCTATTATCTTGAGACATATTTATTCTAATTATTATCTTCACCATTAAATTTTTCCTTTTGTAATTAAAAATCACAAAGCCTGCCTTGAAGTTTTCTGTAAGTAGCAAACCAGTCATGGAATAGAAGAGTGCTTTGCCAACTTTAAGTCACAGATGTACATGGAACATTGACACAGACAAATAGGACATGGGTGTCCAAGGTTAGGCTCAGATTCTATCCTCGTAACCTTGTCAGACAGACTTCTCTGAGTCTCAGGTTTCTTACCTCTCAATGAGATTGTTCTGTGACTTCTAAGGTTCTTCCAAGTCTGGACTCCTAATTTCTAGACTTCTCTGTAGCTACATATAAGATTTTTCCCAGTATCTGTCAATATAACCTAGAAAATTCATATGGATCCAATTTTTTCTTATGATTGTATTTCCACCAAAACAACAATTATTTCCTATGATATGAAAAATTGATATAGAAAGTGATTGAGTAGCAGTCATCTTTGGCACTTGTCTGATGCATCCCCCTCTCCAATGTTCTTTAATTTTATTTTTTCACATTATAAAGCCCAATTGTTTGAAGGAGCATATTTTCTAGGTGAGGAAATAAGTCATAGTTAAGTAAGTCATAATTCTGATAAAGGCACTTTGCTACTTAAGAAAAACATGTAGAATCTGAAGCAAAATAGTAGCATACTAGAAATTTGAATCTGGCTAATAATAATGTAACTAATTTCAACATGCAAATGCAAATTGCAGAGGTGAATGCTCTTTTCAAAAAAACTTTTATCAGACCTAATTAGCAGTTGAACAGGCATGGAGTGGATGTCAGCCTATGAAAAGCTCTAAGGGGTTGTGTGTGGCTGGGAGCAGGAAGTCAGGCAGATGTGGCTTAAATTTTACTATTTAGAGACATTTTGGGAGAAGCTAGATTAAACTGTGTACATATTTGAATTTAGACTTTATAAGACTCGGCATTACTTAAGTTTGCTGTAGATAAAGAGGAAAATAAAAATATTCTCAATGTATACAAATGCCATAGCAGATTTTCCAAACTTTTTAAAAGCTTTCAATGGCTGGAGGAAATTTCAATATCAAGTAATTTTTTAATTGTCAAGTGTGCCTAAAAATAATTTTAAAGATCTTTTTAGAGAGCTAGATATTCTTTTTATGTCCAGATGTTTTTTCAAGGTGAGATGGAGCCTTTTCTTTGATAAATTTCCTGCAGAAAAACGTATTCCCTGAAGGAAACAAGAATCACCTATGTAGAAGTAAGTCATGTTTTAGGGCAATATTAGCAAAATGAAATATCCCATTCACTGTCTATATGTAAAACAAAGGAAT
Organism: Glis glis; assembly: GCA_004027185.1. Lineage (NCBI taxonomy): Eukaryota > Metazoa > Chordata > Mammalia > Rodentia > Gliridae > Glis > Glis glis. The sequence continues at coordinate 42,147 of PVJS01005636.1, read as the reverse complement.
GTTCTGGGTAATTTTTGAAACAATGAATTATATAAAGCATCATTTATATTTGGCTTTGGGACATAAGGCAATATAGAAAACTTCTATGAGAGAGTCTGGAGTGTGCGCGTGAGCACACACCCAGAGACCCACCGTTCTTCTCTGCTGCATTCTTATTCCTTTCTGAGATGAGCCAATAAAATCAGTAATTCCCTGTGAAAAAATACAAGATTTTCTTTCTACAATTCTGTTAGGGAAAACATCTATAAATATGTTCCTAGTCAAATATTTTTGTAAATGTTTACAAATCCCTAAAATTCTGCAATTATGGCATAATGGGGGGTATGTTTGGGGGAAGACAATGCCACTCCAAAGTAGAAAAACTACCAGTTAAAATTACAATATATCAAAAAATATTTTTTAAGGATAATTTCCCATTTACCTGATAGGCTTCTCCATAGAAATTATAAAATATTTTAAAAAAGAACACACAGTACTCAAATAATGTTTTAGTTTCCTTAGTTTTACAACTCTGGGGTTGGACCAGATACTAGTTATTTTTTGAGCTCTAACATTCTATATTTTTGTCAGCAGAGGATGTTAAAATAGTCCCACTGGTTCATTCAAATGATAATAGAAAAAATGACTTAAAATTGGGAAGACTGGAAATATAGCTTTAGATTTATGGATAACAAAGGAAAGTCCCAGGTAAGAAAAGTGATTACACAAGGATATGCATCCATTCAGGTATTAACCAATGTGACTGCTTCCAAATCTGTCTGATTATCAAATAGTTTGCATTGCTTTGTTTTGGTTTGTCTTATTAAAGACTCCCAAAGTCCCAGTTCCCAGCCCTAGAAATTTTGCTTTAGTAATTAGGAGGTGAGAGCAGATATTTCATTTTTTTAAAGAGATCTTCAATGTTCTGATTTGTAGGTGAAGGTACAGACTACAGGTCATAGCAGACTGCCTGGGATATAGGGACCGAGAGGAACAGATGTGCCACTCAGTCCATGGGCACAAGTCCACAGCAAAGTTTCTAACAGGTTCATCATTCCATGCCCCACGGTATTGCCTTCCTAGTGTTTTCTCCCTTCCAGTGGTAAAACATATATAAGTAGAGTGAAATCACATGGTGTGGAAGTTACTTTTCTTTTGACAAGTTTCCTGTGGATAAAGGCCCTCCCTGAAGGAAACAAGAATTAGAAGAGTGGATCTATAGCCCTTACTTACCATCTGATCTGGACCTACATCCTAGGAATTTAATTCAGCTTAACTCCTGAAACTCTCCTCATTGTCAAGCATGGATCTAGCCTTCATCATGCTACAGTCTTGAGCCTTTTAAGGCAGTCTGTGATTTGCAATTATTTACTTTACCTCGGGCATGGTATAATAAAGTGAATTCCTCTTAGTGGTTAGAACAGCGTAAGAAGACTCTGCATACGTTGGTCATAAGAATTTCTTAACCTTTTTTGGTAGCAAAAGAAAAGCTTGAATGAAATTAATATTTAACTAATAACATAATCAGTTTTAAACAGATAAAGTGGAGAACAAAGTTTCTTCAAAGATCTTCAGTGTAGAATTCCAAGCATCTCAACATTCCTCCTCCCGTCAGTTCTCAACACAGATTTCATGTGTTTGCTGTATGAAAATTCTAGCCAAGATACACATTTCTGTTCCTTTTGCTACTATGGAGGCCAAAATTTAGTTTAAGGCTTTTTTTTGTAGCACACTATAAGAAATATAATCCAACTTTCAATAAAATATGATTCCTGATCTTCCTTGTTAATAAAAAAGTAGATTAGTCTTATCTGCTGATTTTAGGGAAAAGGTTAGAAAGAGAAAAAACAAAACAAAAGAACAACTTACCTGTAAATATGTATGACTCCAGAGAAAGCAGCAGAATTAAAATCTTACCATAATTTTAATGAAAAGTAAAATCCAACATAATTTAATTTTTTTTGCATCCCATTTAGGGGATGTTTGCTACTGAGGTTGACAAAATAAATTCATTCATTAGTCCTGTCATTCATAAGGCAGTCTCATGACTTTGGCTCGAAGGATCAGGTATATAGTTAAAGCCACAGGAGACTACCAAATGAGATAGAAAAGCATTTATGAATAGTTTATGCTTTCTTTAGAAGGCTGATCTGTAAAACTTGTGACAATTTTATTTAAAAGAATAAATAAGAAAAGCAATGGTTATTAGTTTATCTTTATATGGTTTAAGAAGCCATTTATGAGTTGTACTTAGAAAATACCAATGTTAGTATGTGTATAATTCTTATTTTTCAATGTAGTTGTGGGCCAAGGAAGTGGCTAATTAATATATGAACTTCAAATGCCTTAGGTGGATACCTATTAAAAGGTATACAAAATAGTACTGTATATTTCCAAAACTCTTAAATAAACACAAAGAATATATAGGTATACATGTTATAATTTCAAAGTCAACACTAGCACATATGTTTCTCTTATCTAAATACATACTAGAATACTTCCTACCACAACACATGCACCTACAGACACATGGCCATGCACATAATCTTGCTTTCTGCCACTTGCAAGAAAGTTAAAATATACAATATTGTACACTGTTTCAACTTAAATCATGGAAAATCAATGAAGATGGTATTAAAATTTTTGATCTAAGAAATCAAAATAAGGAAATAATTATTCCATAGAATAAAAACACTGAAGACTGATGGAAAGTTAAGATTTGAATTGCTTGTCCCAGTGATCTTGAAGATGCAGTAGAGAACAGGATTGGCTGTAGACACTCAGAATGTTCAGTTTGGCAACTGGGACTAGAACTTTTGTAATTTAGCAATCCAGACTTAGAGACTTAGACCATGGGTGCTTCAGATCTCAGAGAAATGGTATAGTTGTGGGCAGTTCTCCGCAAGACGGGGGGTGCTGATGGAGATCTGGATGCCCATCTTGATGGGAGACGGCGATTTGCTGGTCTAGCAGGTCGGGAAAATCCTTTTCCATGTGAAGCTTTCACGGCCGTGGATTCCTACGACATAAATGAAGGCATTCCTCTCACTACACAGGCACCAACACTGGGATTAATGCATTATTGATCCCAACTATAGGATTAGCAAATATAGTATTGGCTATATTTATTAGCAAATATAGTAGCAACTATAGTATTAGCAAATTTACAAGCACAGAAAGCTAATGAAAGTATCTAATATTTCTTGCCTTGAATGTTTTAATCAAAGCCAGTTTTAATCAAAATTCCAATTTTTTTCGCAGTACTGGGGATTGAACCCAGGGGCATTCTACCTCTGAGCTACATCCCCAGCCCTATTTTTATTCTTTATTTTGAAACAGGGTCTCACTAAGTTGTGGAAGTCCTCACTAAGTAGCTGAGGCTGGCCGCGAACACGGATCCTCTGGTCTCAGCTTCCCAAGTATTGGGATTACAATCGTGCGCCACCATGCCCGGCCAAAATTCCAATTTTAATATGGAATATGGCACTTGGTAATCATACAGGTCTATGCATTGATGAATTGTAACACAGTTGATCTCTTGTATACCTATGAGCTCAAGACTCAAGAGCTCAAGTAAAATAACATCAATATGATGGAACTGCAGATGTTCCTTAATGGGATATTAAGATATTTAGTGTTATTTGAAAATAAAAGGGTGATTTGTAGAAGAAATTGTTTATTAATGTCAGGTTATTGACAGTTTTAGAGGTCATAAGCAAAAGGCACACAACCTTTTTTTAAAACTAAGGATCACTGTGTTATTATCTCATAAAAATTTAAAAATTATCATTAATATATTTTTTCTTGTTGTTGTCGTTTTTGGTGCTGAGGATCAAACCAGGGCTTCATGCATGCTAGCCAAGCCATTGAGCTATACCCCATACCTCTAAATACAATTTCATTTAATGGCTAATAAAAATTGCTACTGATATTGGGCATCTAACAAATGAAACCCATTTCTTCCTTTTTCTTTCCTTTACTTTTTCTTTCTATTTTACTGGAAGCAAAGCATCCCTTAATCCTCATAATTAAAAAGGATTAAAAAGCTTCTATGACAAACCATATATACACTTGGTTCTAAATGACCTTCTCAAACAAAGCTTGTGCACTTCCATCTAAAATGGGCCATGCCGATGGCCTCAAGCTCTACTATTTTAGGCATGGTCTAACACTAACCTGCATTTTCTTTTTCTCTCTTTGGAGGCTTATTTTTTAAAATGTATTCACAGGAAAAACAAACAAACAAAAACCCTACTCCTAAGGATCTATAGTAGACCACACCTCTCTCAAACACCCAATCAATGAAAAAAAAAAAAGAAGTTTGTTAGTCAATGAGAATTTCGGTTGGTTAATGTATGTATGCTTCCACTTCCCATCTCTAGCTATAAGACCTTGTAGGTATTTATGGGCTCAACAAAAAAGTAGAGAAATACAAAAGCATGATAATTAGTTGTACTCTAAGAAAACAGGCAATGTTTCTGATAAGATGGATAAAAACTGGTATTTTTTACAGAGTTTGAAAGACACATAAAAAATAAAATTTTACACCAGAAGGAGGCAATCTGAAGGGCTTAAAACTATGCTGCCTAACGCTGTATTATGTAAAACCTAGGACTTTTGGAATTTTGGCTAATAATGACAATACATCACCTTGCAACTTTCAAGTTGCATTCTTAACAATTACATGCGCAAGAAAGGACTGCTGAGCAACTCTCTACATGCTGTGCTTTACCCATGTTCACATTCCTGTGACAGCATAAATCGGATGCTGAGAATGACTCAACCAATCAGCTAATTACTGAAAAGTGAAAGTTATTTAAAATATTCTTTCCATATCCTTAAAAATAAGCCTTCAAGGAATAAAATTCTATAAATCAACAAATACACATTCTGAATTTTTTTTTCAGAAACAAATTCTTGACCTCCCTGAGTGTCTTAAACTACTTACTATATTGTTATTTTCTAAAAAGTTATAATGTACTAGTCCCAGTCTTTAAAACTACACCTTAAATTCATGCTGAGTTATATTATTCAAAAGGGTCCAGAAGCTAAGGAGATGCTAAGACATACATCTATACTCTATTTTCTACTGAAATAAGCAAGTTGCTTTCTCACCTCTGTTATCTTTTTGCAGTCGATTCCTTGCTTCACTTGCTGTCCCCCACACCAAGCTGTCTTTTGCTGAAACTCTTGTTCCATTGGGAGCATTTCTAAATGCTGACTTAATGTGGCACCACCACTGACATTGGGATGACATTTGGTCCAGTTATCCCGGAAGCATATAGGATTTTGCGGTGCAGATCCTGTTGATGTCTCATAGGTTTTCAGCAGCTTTTCCACAACACCATAGTTTGACCTGGGATCAGCTGACCTGGGGCGGCCGGACAGATTGCTTGGTTTCCAGTCATGCTCCTGAAGCATATTCCGATAACTGCTAGGATTTATGTGTTCCTGCATTTGTCTGACCAGGCCTGTTGTGGATTTCTTAGTGGGATTATCAGACACGTTTTCCAAGGGCACAGGCATGGGGACACTGTTTTTTAGAATGCCAGTCATACCCTCACTTTCTGCTGTGTTACATATAGGAATGGTTAAGGTATCACAGGGTTTAAGATCCTGGGATGATTTTAAGTAGTTTTGATTTTGCTGTATTGCACGGCAATTTCTGTCTGTCCTAAATACAGTTCTGTTAAATTCATCAATCTTTGCGGCTAGCTTTGCATTCCTTGTAGTCCTTTCAAAGCCACAACTGAAACTTGTAAGTGGACCACTACTCTGTGTCACTGAGGAACTATGGTCATTATTTGCATGAAGATAGGGATGAGATTTGGCAGGGTGATCTGGGATCGCCTTTTCGGTCGCCTTTGGGTTATTGGGGGTAGAGCAGGTTTTCTGAAACCACAAAGATGAGGGGCTCTTTTTTGCATCTACCCCAATGTCACATGGCCACATGCCAAGTCCAACATCTTCATTTCCCGGAGGCTGGCTGTCTATTCTGACTTCTGGTTTCAAAGAGGAAAACATGATACCATCTTTCGAAGTCTTCCCGCCATCTGGACACAATGTAGGCATCTCATGCTTCCTCAAAAGGAAATGAGGGTTGCATTTCTTTTCACCTTGATCCTCGTGGGCCACCCAGCTGTTGTGGTCTAAACTTTCCTTCAGTCTTTCTTGGGCTTGTTCAGAATACGAGCTAGGAAAATTTCGGGAGGTGCTTCTTGGAGGAGGAATTGGTGGGGTTTCATTTCTTTGCAAATCGATTGTACCAATTCCACATCTTGTCATAGAATTGCTTTGGAGCATATTGGCACATCTGAGGTTCTTTCTGTTTTTCTGTTTTTCTCTTTCTAAATCGACGGGAAGAATGCACTGGCCATTGTCAATCAAGTGGTCTCCAAGAGGCGCCCTGATTACATTTGGTATTTCCTGGATAAAAGAGTCTGACTTCATTCTAAACAATGATAAAACATGATATAATTAGCGATCACTTTACTTAGGATAAGCTCTTGAAAGAAAACATGGCTTAAGCAATGGATTTCTGCTACAGGAAATGGAGTTTGAACTCAGGGGCATTCTACTCTCAAATGTAATTTTTATATAAATCTCCTAGTCAAAAACTTCAAGTCCCCTTTATTGTAGGATAAAGTCCACCTCTGCAGTCCAGTGTTCCGTTCAAGGCTCTGCATACTCTGTGCCCAACTATCTTTCCACCTGTGCCTCATTTCCTCTATTACCTGGAACTTCAGTCTCGACTCTGTTGTCTCTTTGAGTTTCTGATATTGACACCCTCATTTCTATAGCTTTTCTCTTGCCATTAACTTACCTTCCCCTTGCTGATGGAATTCCTATTCATTATGTAATGTGAACTCAAGCTCCTCCCCTTGAATTTGAAATAACATTTTAAGAAGAAAGATAAGAATCTGAATAAAGGTGCAAGGATACATAAATAATTCCAAATGGAAGGCATTATACAGACTTGAAAGAAAAGCAAGATTTTTTTTGGGGGGGGATGAGTCCAATAAAGGGCATCTAGGCAAAGTGATAAAAAATAGTGTGACCATTCAAGGAACAATGAGTTCTTTCATATGGATGGATTTAGAGCAGAGTGGGAGGGGGTAATGAAAAATGAGAGAGAAACATTAGGTCAAGACAAAATGTAATGTCTTTGGGTTATATATTAAAGATGTTTAACTTTTTCTCCAAAAGCCATGGGGGTGATGATGGAGCTTTATACCAGGTGTCATTTGTAAAAGAAAATTGACAAGTCTTTTCTGCATTATTTAAATAAAAACCTAAATATAGCAACACTGCAGATTCACAAATCAAACTTAATCATATTCATAAATATAAATAATTAGTATCTATTAAACTTATAAAAGATTAAAAGATAGCATACAATAAAGTGCAGATAAATACCCATTAAGAGAGAATAGTAGGAAAAGTGAAATGAGTCAACAGAGGACAAAATTATGGATAAAACACAGTTGGCTAAGAAAATCTATGCAAGTCAGCACAAAAACTCTACCTGAGCTTCCTAACGGCTGAAGAAAATAAAGAAACACACTGTTGTAGGTTTCTAAGGAGATAAATATTGTTCCCAGATTAATCTATTTTTGTTTACTGTGTTAGAATTCCAAATGAATTTTATAATTTGGCTAAAACATACTCTAGCAATTATATACCATTTCTGAATTGAAATAGCTTTTTTTGTGGCATGTATACTTGTGGACATATTTACAATATGTTATACTAAAAACTATGCATGACTCTTATATAAATTCAAATTGTGGAGAAATAAATGACTCAGGCATAAAATATTTCAGTAGAGCATCATATATAATTATCATACAACATCCTTAACTCTGATATAGTTTAAAGATGTATTTAACTAGATTAGCTCAGTTGTATACTCTTCCACTGGTCAAATACTCAAAAAACTACATCTGATATGGCATACACACACAAAGGAGTATTATTTGGCCTTTAAGAAGAACAAAATCTCTGGGTGTGGTGGTGCACGCTTGTAATCCCAGTATTTTGGGAGGTGGAGACCGGAGGATCCGGGTTCGTGGCCAGCCTCAGCTCTCTCTCTCTCTCTCTCTCTCCCTGTCTCTCTCTCTCTCTACTTAGTGAGGCCCTCTGCAACTTCGTGAGACCCGGTTTCAAAATAAAGTATAAAAAATAGGGCCGGGGGTGTTTAGTGGAGGTAGAACGCCCCTGGGTTCAATCCCAGGTACCACAAAAAAAAAAAAAAGAAGAACAAAATCCTGTTATTTGCAACAAAATGGATGGAACTGGAGGACACCATGTTAAAATAAACCAGACACAGAAAAACAAGTATCACATGTTCTCTCTCACATGCAGAAACAAACGAAAGACAGATGACCTGAAAGAAGAGGGATTACTAGGGACTGGGAAGGGTAGAAAGAGGGAGGAAAAGAGGGTCAAGGGAGAAGGGTGGATGGATATGATTAATGCATGGTGTATGCCTGTAAGGAAATATCACAGTGAACCCCATTAATCTGTACAATTAATATGTGTTATTATAATAAACATTTTTTCCAGACTTTTAGTTGTACAAGCACTATTATATAAATAAAAACTTCCCACTTAAATAAGATAAAATAGAATGAAGAACTATATTAGAGGACACTTGTTAATTTATTATGGAAAGGCTACCTTAACTAAACACCAAGACAGTCAAGTATTAGTAACAATTAAATTACAGAGGGAACTGGAAGACTTGTTTTAAGAATCACTGAACAGAAAAATATACAATGGCAGTATCTCTCTTCATCCAATAATAAATTTTAATAACTCATCAATTCTCACTAACATAATGTAAAGAGAAGGCAGTTTGGATTCAATACCCCAAAACAATATTCTTTCTGATCTTCTAACATAAAATAATCATAGGTGTGCCTGCCTACCTTCTGTGGTTAGACCGCCTGCGAATTTCCTCTTGAAAGCTGCATAATTCTTCACTAACTCTGGCAAGTTCTTCAAGAGCCTTTGTACACATAAGCAATAGCACGTTAGTACTTTGAAATGTAAATATTTCTTTAGAAACTGTTCACAACCAGTCACATCTTACTTACAGTGCTGAGGGCCCCAGAACACCTCTTCCTCTCTTCCTCAGAAGTCCTTGGGCCAGGCTGGGCCTCACATTCCTTTTGGTTGTCTGTGGCCAAAGGGTCCATAAACCCTACTTTTGTTTTGTTTGTCACATTTTGTGCCTCACATATTTGATTTCCTTCACCAAGAATTCTCTGCTCTGTTTTCTTTTCTTTTCTCAGACCATCCCTGTGATTCATCCCTGTAAATTCACATTGTCCCGAGTTGGGGTTATTTAGAGAAGAGTCCAACCTTTTTTCTTGAATGGCCTTCTCATGATCAAGATCAATGACTTTAGAACATTCATGCATGTTGATTTTTCTTCGAAGCTTTACTTCCTGGCAAAGCTGTAAGACATCAAGATTAAAACTTTACTTCCCTAACTCACTTTGACATATTACTATATTCTGCCTGAGGTATTCAGGCTTCTGCTTCCACACAGTGCCTCTAAAATATGGATGAGATGGAACAGCTTTAATGAACCATAAAGACTACTTTTAGTAGGGCAATGTTAAGTTCTATATATCTAACTAGAAGTCACTCATTGAAAAATAAAATAAATCTGTATTTGTATACTTACATACAGAAGCACAGTTACAAAATTGGAATCAATTATTGGCTATGCTCTCTAATTGCTTTCTTGGAGAAATGAGAGTTTAACTAATATTAAAATCATTTATTTTGAACGCACAACCCCACTTGTGTACAACCATTTAACTGTCTAAATAGCTGATAATCATATAGTAAGTCAACTCATTCTTTTCTCTAAATAGGCACTTGTCAATCAAAAAAAAAGTTTCCTTTGGTTGGTCAATACATTGGTGAGAACTACTGAGATGTTTTTGATGCCAAGACTATACACATTCTGTAAAAGTATCTCATTCAGATTTTTAAAAATGTGACAATGCTCTATGTGATAGAATAAAGTTTTAAGGCTTTGATCATCTATTTGTCTATGTTAAAGTGAATCCCAAATTATTTCTTGATAAGATTTTTTGTTAATTCTGAAGACACTTACTTGGCTTACTCCCAAATAGAGAAAGGAAGTGGCCTTCTCTTTAGGCTTGAGTCCTGGGACAGATTGCCAAATTTCAAAGGAGACTATCAAATAATTATGAAAGCAAATGACTACATTTCATAGCCACAGTCGATATCTACACAACCTGTATTACAAGGAACATAACAACAGATACACTGCTGCTCAGTACTTGCCCAAAACTCAGTTGAGAAAAGTGCTACACATAGTTGATGCCTGAAAGATACATGGTGCATTGATTTCCCTAATACTAATAAATTTATAAGCATTCATTATATAAAGTCAGCATAGCATCAAACAGTAGCTATTAGTCAGTTGCTTTGGTCCAGTGAAATTATTTGTACTGAGCAAGTGTGGGTATTATGATTTGGGTTCACCATGAGGGATATTATAAGAAACAACACCTCAAAGTGCCATGTTAAATCTAAAGATGCTGTTGGTGATGCTGCCCACTTTTTGAAAACTCATGGGTGAAAACAAATTACTTTAGTTTCAAAACCAGGGGGAAAAGTGCTATTCCTGAGAAATGGGTTTGTTTCCATTTTCCGAATACTGAGAAATTGATTATACTTGTGTTAGTTCCTAGAAAGGCAGACATACTTCTATAGTTCACATATGCTTGTTCCTCCTGTTATCTTTCTATTTTTGTTTTTGCATACTTTACCATATATGTAATTTTATGACATCATAAATTCTCTTGGGTACTTAAATGAGGAAATGAATAAACAAATAATAAACTGTAACTGATGGAAAACCATTTATTTTCCATAGGAAAAATATATCTTACCTGGTATTTAGCCCTTGTCAATAGTTATCTGAGCATCCTACCAAAGTAGATATACAGGAAAGATTGCAATGTGAAAAAAAGTTGTTTTTCCCCCTAGATATCAATAAACCCTAAGTAGTGTCTAAATAATGCAGAGTTTCTATCTCGATTACTCCATGTTTCAAATGACCAAGTATTGTGGATAGTGGCTGAACAGATTGACTTATGATTTGGGTTCTTAATGCCCAATGCTGGATGCTCTCAGTAAGTGATCCAATCACTTGAAATCACTGAAGCTATTTGTGCACACTTGGGAATCTACAATTCTCTAGCACATGGCTCAGTAACTTGCATTGGCTTTAGTACAGATAATCTAGTGATAAATGTTAAATAAATATGATCTATTATGCTTGTGGTATGATACCATTTTTCCAAGTGTTGTTTTTTTTTAATTTAGAAGGGAAATACACCAAGACCTGTGTACATGTTTGTTTTTGATGTACATAGTGTACATCACTATGATGTATAATTACAATGCATCAATAGTAGTATTAAAAATTGGCTGGATTCTTTATAATAGGAAAATATTTTCCTCCTTTTTTTCTTAATCTTTTAAACCCAGATTTGTAGCCTGTAAGAAGGTACTTTTTATACAAGTCTTGAGATAAGGTTGCATAGTGCTAGTAACCAGGTATTGAAAAGTATCATCAGTGCACATTCTGGGTAAGTACATTATCTAAACATGTTCCCAACTATGTAGCTGTTTACCACAGGCAGCAAGACATAAATAGCACACAGCTACTTGCTAAGATGAAGAAAAAATATTACAGCCCTTCTGTCTCCCTGATGCAGAAAAAGAGAGTAGCAGCTATAATCCTGTTTAAAGTATGTTTAATGCCTGCTAATTGATAAAGTTAATATTTACCATATGTGGAATCTTCAGCGTTATCAGAATAATTATTGAACAATAACAAATTTAAGTAGACAGCAGACTTTTAACTACATGACTTAAGCGATTGATTAGACTAATCCTGCCTCCCTTAATTACTTTGCTTGGATGCTAGACTCATCTAAGACTGCTACCAACTGGACCTTCCAAACCTTTGGGAGCAAGTGACCTATGACTACATTAATTTATTGCTGAATTAGATATTTAGATTCTGATTTGACCTAGCCATCTCCTTGTTGCTCCAACGTCAGTCTCTAAGCAGAGAGAAAACATAAGGGAGTAAGCATTTTCCAAATGATAACCAGACTAGGAGTAGATGTGTCTTTTAATCTTGTAATCAGACACTTCACTTCATGACTACCTTCTCTCTTCTCTATTTTTGATTTTGGCTTGCTAATTTGTCAATTTTTATTTTATTCACAACTGATCACCTGGCTGTTAATAAGAAAAATATGTTTGCACTATAAACACAGAAAGTACTTACTTTGATTGCCTGTGAATAAAGGCCACGGAATCCATTAAAATAATTGCTTTGCATAAAACCATATTAAGTCAATAGTATAGATTTAACCAGAATAAAGCAGGGTTAAGTCTCAATAACTTCCAGTTGGAGCAAGCTTTAATATACACCAGTGCAAATGCTCGAAGGAAATATTCCAGGCCCAACAGGCTAAGCGATGGTTAATGTGAATAAAATGAAATGTCGGAGTCATGACATGCCATTTTTCATAACCTCTTTCCTAATAAATGTACCAATAAAATGTAGCATACCTTGCCAGAACAAATCTCATGCCCACTGCCATTTTCTGTTTGATAAATGATACTCCTCTTGATTATACTGAGTTATCATACACGTAATTTCCTTTAGTAGACATTACCTATAAATCACTTCAGGAAAGATCTACATTCTAATGCTCAATTACATTTTTGATAATATATGTCCCACCAATTATGTATCTCTTGCAGTTTCCTTCTAAGCCCTGGTATTTGAAAACTCATGCAGAATACATATATCACTTTTGATACCTAGCCTTTCTAGCCAGAAAATAACAAATTCATACATTTTAGAGTGACATTTTAAGGTCTTAATTTTCAATGTAAGGCTATAAAATAAGCATAGTCCTTATGATACTATTGGGTAAGATTATGCTATTTTTGGTCTAGTAAATGTCACTGAGACATACATCTCTTGGTGGATAAAGGAAAATAAAAATAGTTTCCAACACAAAACAAACTTGAACAGAGCTTTCATCCTGAGCTTGAAGTTTATAACATATTCAAAACAAATCAACTTGTACCTCTTCAATCTTCTTCTGCATGATCTTCCACTGACTTTCCCATTCCTTTCTCTCATTGTCAAACTGGTCCAGTAAGTCCATCTTTTCCTTGTGCCAGTTAGTCTCTGTGTTCTCCCACTGCTTATGCAGGTCCATGGCAACTGTGTGAGTGTCAGTGAAGAAGTGTTTCTGTTCGTCTCTGCCTTCTCTTAACTGTTTCTTGGAAGCTTGGAGTTGTTTTATTTGAAGCAGTCTCACTTGCCTTTAAAATAAAGCCTAATACAAACATAACAAGAGTGAGTTTCAAATTCATGTACTTCCTGGAAACACATAATTTTGCCAAGAGCCTTCAAAATAAATAAACTATAGAAAAAGTGGACTCAAAAGAAGAGAAGTAACAGCAAGCCGCTTAAGAAGAAGAAACTAACACAGTCAATAAAGTAATAACTATGGTCCAAAGGTTTTTTCCCCTTTTCTGGGACCAGACAGCAAAATTATAGTGGACAAGATGGTTAAATGCACATGTGAGATATAAATATTCCCTTAACTAACCACCTAATCTAAAAATAGAATATTTCATGAATATCTAAGAGCTTAAGTATGAAATTCTCTGTACAGTCACAACTACACAATTGTGACAGATTCTGCACAACAGAATTACTCTCTCTGATCTTATGCAACCTGATCATATATTCTTGTGACTTAAAGTCTTAGCTAGTAACAGACTACATATAGTCTCCATTCTGAATTGAGAGATCAACCCAATGTGATTATTGTACCAACTAAGACCCCAAAGTTAGTTGTCAAATTGGGAGACTTATGTGTCAGGAAGCAATACACCTAAATCATAAAAAAGTTATTAGTTTTCTTCATCAAGTAAAATCTAAAAGCATCAAACTATCCTGCGAGATGTATGTTAAATTTTTTATGTTCTATTTTCCTTCTAATAGACTATATATGACAACCTGTTTAGGATACTGAATATGGAGAACTGAAGAAAACATTTTGTTCAATTTTCAGGGAATCTTTTATTACATAAAATAGTAGCTGAAGTAATTAGATTTATAACATCCAGGGCATGTATATTTAGGATTTGAAGATACCACTTAAAGTACCAAATATGTAACTGTAATTCTTCTAAAATTTTGAGATTTAGTCTATTTCCATTAATATAGGGGCATTCACAGAATTGTTGTAAACACTAAATGATATACTGAATGCAATGTAGCATGAGAAATTTAAAAAATTTTCCTATTATTTTTGCTTTTAAAAATCCTGCTTGGGAGATGCAAATCAATACTACACTAGATTCCATTTAACCCCAATTAGGATGGCAATCATCAGGAAGTCAAACCACAATAAATGCTGGTGAGGACGTGGGGAAATAGGAACTTTTCTACACTGTTGGTGGGATTGCAAATTAGTACAGTCGCTATGGAGATCAGTGTGGAGAATCCTCAGAAAATTGGGAATTTGACCATATGATCCAGCTATACCTGGGTATCTTTCCAAAGGGACTGAAATCAGATTATAGTGATGCATGCATATCCATGTTTATAGCAGCACAATTCACAATAGCCAAATTATGAAACCAACCTAGGGGTCCATCAACAGATGAATGGATTACAAAATTATGGGATATACACACAATGAAATTCTACTCAGCAATAAAGAAGAACAAAATTATGCCATTTGCAGGAAAATGGATGGATCTGGGGAACATTAGGTTAAGTGAGATTAGTCAGTCATAGAAAGTGAAGAGTCATATGTTTTCTCTCATATGCAGAAGCTAGGGAGTAATTGGGAAATAAGCGGGACTTTAGACAATGGAGGAGAAACCCCAGTGGAGCAAGGGAGGTGGCCTAGGGGAGGGGAGGGGAAGAATTAGTGAAGTAAACACTTACATTGACATTATGTACATATGTGAGAATACCAATGAAAATTTCAGTATCATGTATGGACAAGGAGGGGTGAGGGGGAGCCGGGGGAAAGCTCACCAAGTGCTGTGTGCGTCTATGTCACTATCACTATGAACTACATTATGATGTGAGACTATGATGCACCAATAAAAGTATTTAAAAAATCCTGCTTTGACTTCAACTGATAATAGTTTCCATTAATAAAATCATGTGTCCTTTTATTGGGGAGAAAAGCATGAATGAAAATATATGAATCTGTTTAAAATAATTATGCCTATAAGAAAGCTAGAGCTGGGGTAGAGTGCATGTTTAGCATGTGTGAGGCCTTGGGTTCAATCCCTATCATCAAAAAAAATAAATCTAACTCTTCAGTTTACCAAGCCATTACCAAAATGTTGTAACTTACCAATAGCCACTTATGACAAAGAGGAACAAAGTTCTCACTAGTCAATATTTCATGGGTGCTGGCATTGTAGAGTTAAACCTATATAACCAGGCAGCAAGCACAGGTTTGTACTCACAGGAGGTAGATGGATGTTTCACATCCCAAATATTATATAAACATCAAAGAATAATTTTATTTTTTATCAGATTGTTCTGAACAGGCATATCTATCTGATTGGTAACCAGTTTTGAGTATATATGTGTACACACATGCATCTATATTTTTTGAGCTGTAATCTATAAATGAATTGCTATGGACTAAAGAGGATTAAAAGAGTTAGCTCTATATGCAGGGCTCCACTTTCAAACACACCCTAATAACACTGGGATCTGTACTATTACTCTTTTTCCAAACTATTTGTGAAAGTTAATTTGATAAGTTTTACCTATTTCTTTGGTATTCACAATATCATGATTAATTCGGTCAAGAAACACAATTTCAAATTTAGCTATCATGATGCTATATGTCTCATTTTATTGACTTAGCCAACTCTATTTCTACCTCATTTTCCATTCCCTCTGTAACCCCTCCTTTCTTTTACTACCCTCCATACTTATGAGCGAGTACATATAAGTACTGGCCTTAATAAATGTTAGTGAAGACCCAAGAAAATGAAGACAGTAAGGAATTTATAGAATTTTTGGCTTCTGTTTCAATTAATCTAACAGTCACAGATTCTGGTTACCTAGTAATCTTTTAAGTTCATCTAAGAACTATTCACAGGAAATGCAGACTGCTTATTTTGAAACTTGCAGACTGCTGTAAAACTCCATGTAATTAACTGTGAGCTGAAATGGTCTTGCTGACTAGAAGTTATTTGCCACTGGTGCTTCTTAGGAAGAGTGAAGTGGTTTGAGATATCAAGAGCTAGTTACAGATTTCACCAAAGAAGTTTTGTAAAGGGAGCAGACTAGTTGCAAGGTACATGGGAAAGAGGTGCTGTGATATTCCATGTTTTATCCCCACTGTCTTTAAGCATTGGATATGTTCAGAAATCATTGCCAGAAAGTATTCCTACAATTATGTAGCAAATGGCTCCAATTTTCTTTCTACTCCTAATAGATCTCCCAGAAAAATCCTAAATCATCTTGCTTCAGGTAGCAGGGTTATATCTGAAACCAGGCAATGTTTCTGAAGCAGTTTGAATCCTGTGCTTATCCACAAAGAGCCAAACTCATCACTTACTATGGAGAAGGGCCAATCTACAGAGCTCCTCCTTTCCAGGGCCGGAGCAGCTCCTAGTGCCAGGACATGTAACGGTTATGGATCAAAAAGAAGCCAGTGCAAGAATATTTCTATAGCACAATATCTGTGCCAATTTTTGTCGGAGGATTTAGTTAGGCTTTCTTGGTCTCGTCATAAATATAAATATCGAGTGTAATATAAATGAATATATTGCTTCCTCCTCTAAAAATAAAGTGGGGGGGAGCTAGAATTATTTTGAGGATTTTTAGTTAGCCTTTCTCGGTCTTGCCATAAATATAATTATCAAGTGTTAATACAAATGAATATAATGCTTCCTCCTCTAAAAATAAAGTGGGGGGCATAGAATTGTTTCGAGGATTTAAAGCCTAAACATTATTCTGGATCATAATGAGTACTTGATGATAAGTATCTATTTCTTGTCCTTCTTTTCCTTCCCCATTCTTTCTTGTCTTCCCTCCTTCCTTTCCTTTATCTAGCCCTCTTTTGCATTCTGGAATTAATCTGATTTATTTTGATCTTTATTTAATTAGAGAATTGATAAAAGCAAGTCCACTTCTGTGGATTCTCATATTCTCTATGATTTTCCCATTACCCTCAGTACTTTTCAAGTATTTTAATGACAATGTTAGGTTAAATACGTAGGAAAAAATTGTAGTTAGTAAAAAATCGAATAAATTTATAAGAAAACTGCCTTTGTTATGATTCTAAATTAAGTATTTTAAAAAGTCAAACCAAACAGGCAATTTTGTAGAGACAGAATGTTCTGGGATGAGAAGTTATGGGGTAAAGTGGTTCAGCAGATTTAAAAACTCAATATTAGTGCTATCCACTGAGGCAAATATAAAAGTTCTCTTTGTTCTTAGCTGTCACTCTTTCCCTCCCATGGATCTTGGAATCTATGTGGGAGGGAAGGGAGGATTTCTACATTCTGTACCCCCCCACACACATCTCCTTGCTCCACATTTCATTTCACTCCTTCCAGAATTTCATTCAGAATAAAAATTTATTAGAGCAAATATAAAAGGACAGAGTGAACGGCATTACTTAGTCGTGCACATGTTCTTCCCCCCAAAACTCTAAGCTAGCATTACATAATCCCTTTTAACCTACTTCCCCTCTCCAAGGATGGAGGCCAGAATTGTAAGGAGTTGTGAGCTGGTTGCGAAAGTGTGGTGATAGGAGGCAAATGGTCTTGCTAACCTTTCAGCCCCAGCAGTAAGCAAAATGATTCTCACCCCCTTGTTAGCCCCAGTTTGGTTGTGGCAACACTTCTTAATCTGAGGGGTGCCCGGTTCTTACTACACCACAGTCATTACCATTCCAACCTCCACCTTGCCCATCAAAAACTAGAGTTTTGCCAAATGAACTAAATGGTGTTAAAGGTTACTTCTCTCCTGGGAGATTTCTGTTCAGAGTACTTGTTCCTTGCTTTTCTAGTTTCTTTCTCTAAACACACTACTTTTCATATAGTTGAAGATTTTTCATTTACAAGAGGCTGCCTGTTCCAATAGGAGTGCCACACACAGCAGGTACTGCCAATCTCACAATTCCTAGAAGTAATCATTTGGCCTGAAGAAGCTGTGCTTCTGATTAACTCTGAGGGATTAAGGATTCCCATGTCTGTACCTACCAGAGCCATTGCCTCCAAAATTCTCTAGCGCCCTTTTCAGGTTATTATCAATCATTTGCATGATTTCAACTAGTTAGTAGCTACCCTCCCTCTCCTATTGTTCACTGACTTAAGCATCTTTCCAGAGACCACCTTGATTTGATTTTGTTAGAGGGTGAAAGAAAATTTTTTTGCTATTTATTGCAGCATGTTCCTCATGTTCCAACAAGGTCAAAGACACACAACCACAGGCAATCCCCCCCAAAAACAATTTTGCCTTATAATTTAATTATCATCTCTTTCTTATTGTCTCCCCAGCTATTTACTAAAACTAGAAAACATCCAAGCTACAGGCACACCAATTTTACTTTACTTACCTTATAAAATATAAACTTTAATAGAAACTTTGGCCTTGGATAAACAAATGTGTCAAGTTAATTATCTCAAACAGAAGACATTGTGGTGAAACGTCCTCATAACTATAGACTAAGCCATTGGGAACAGCTCAGATTTCAGCTCAAATTATAGAAACACTTATCCTGCAGTGCATTCACCATTGCCATGGATAAAACTACAGTTATTTATTTTCCATTGCAACTTTCAAATATCAGTAATCTCAGGGGTTGTGAACTTTAATTTGCAAATATTAGAAAGTCTTTATCCCGAGGGGAAAAAAAAAGTTGCATTGCTAATGAAATCCTGTGATGGGTGAAGTGCTTTTCGAACAACTGAGAAGCAGTGTTTGAGAAACACAGTCTGAGAGAACGGATGGCACTGTCAGTCCAGACTCGCGAAATCCACCCTCAGCAGCTGAGCGGCCACTTCCCCAGTCAGTACAATCCGTTACACACCCCGCCCACCGTCAGCCCAGACCCAGACAACCAGCACAGGCAGATGTTGAAATCGTGCTCCACTTACACAGGATCCATGTTTTAAAATACGTCAGCAGCAGCCCTGCTATGTCTTGCCATAATTACTCATTTGCTTTCAAATGTGCCCGAAAGAAACATACCTTTGTGCACTGGGGGGCAATCCTACAGCAGCTGGACCACTGGCCAATCTAGCGATGGAAGGAAGCAGAGCAGAGAGCTAGCTGTCCTGAAGAGCAAAGCTCAGCTCAGTGGTTCTTGATTCTTTACAAGCAAAGGGAGCGCAGCCTGCATCCAGCCATTCCATGGAGCAGTACTGACAAGTCCCTCTGAATCCTTCACCACTTCCACAGAGTCAAAGAG
Organism: Glis glis; assembly: GCA_004027185.1. Lineage (NCBI taxonomy): Eukaryota > Metazoa > Chordata > Mammalia > Rodentia > Gliridae > Glis > Glis glis. The sequence goes on along the minus strand of PVJS01005636.1, from coordinate 22,615 downwards.
CTGCTCTCTCAGCTCACTGTCACAGCAGCTGCTGGGACTACTGTGACGTAGTTGCTTGGAGGCGGCCTTCAAGCCACTGCTTCCAACCAGAACGCTGTAACTTTAGAACGGCTCACACTCTGGGTAAACAACTCCAGGTCCAGGACATTTTTAACTTTTATAATGGAGCCCAGTATTTTCAAACTTGCCAAAAGAGCTGGTTGTTAACATCGCACGATGACAATGGCCAATTTTAGATTTCTTTTATTAGGAAAAGTAAACTCATTTCTTATGGGTGGCAAGAACTATCCCCCTCCTTGAATCTCTCTCTTTCTCTTTCTCAGCTAGTATCAGGATGGATGTGCTCTGCAAGAGCTTTTACAAGTTTCTGCCCAGATGTGGCAGAACAACATGTGATACATATTACATGTGTGTGTGTGTGTGTGTGTGTGTGTATAATCATGAATACTATACATATATACACACATATATGTATATTCTCAAGAAGCTTGTAAAAACGTACTGAACTTCTGCCTTTAAATAAAATAGAAATAGGGTATATATAAACACCAGCATCATAGTTCTTTGTGAGTTTTGATAACATGTTGCCTATATCTATGATAGTGATGTCTTTACGTTAGAGAAAATCAAAACCCATGGGAAAGAAAGATACTTCTTGTTATGCGAGGGGGAAAAAACAGGAAAATACTCATGCATTTGTTTCAACTGAGGTATGCTGCAGCCCAAACAGGAAAACAAAGTAGCCCAAGTGTATAGACAAACTCCCTAAACCATGATCAAATCAGCTTATTCTGGAAATGTTAGGAAACTTCACCTCCCCAGCAACATTTCTAGGTTTTGTGTGTGTGTGTGTGTGTGTGTGTGTGTGTGTGTGTGTGTGTATGTGTGTGTGCGCGTGCATGCGTGCGTGTGTGTGTGTGGTCTTGTACACACATGCATCTGAGGTGTTTGGTTTAATTTATTCAAAAAAATCTCTAGAGCAATTTTGTGTCCTAATTCAGCAAATAAGCTAGATTAAAGTTTAAATTTAGAAAAGGCCTTATCCTCAAGTTGAAGAGCTTCTCTGGTGTGGTGTTTAAAGCATTACATATTCATTTTCACATTATTTTTCCTACTTCTAGATAACACTTCATGGGTAGCTACTGTGTTTAATAATAGTAGCATTTTCATAGTAGGACTTCAATACATGTAGGACAGTGGAAAGAAGCCTTCTCCTGTGTGTAGAAAGCCTGGCCTCATAATCTCAATAGCACTAACAACAAGCATGCTTATCAGTTATAGTAAAAATAGTGATTGTGTATTGAGGGGCAGCTCTCTAAAAGACTCTTCTCTAAGTACTTCAAACAGACCTATCTTAGTTCACCCTCAGCAACTGCGTGTGTAGATATTATTCATTTAATCTTACAATCATGGCTTAGACAGGTTAAGCATTCATAGAAATGCACCCATGTGGAGGAGAAAGGCTTGGGACTGGTTTCCCTAATCAGAGAACCCGCAAGTTTGTACAGAGACCTAGGTTTCAATTCTACTATCATCACTCAATGGTGCATGACCCTGAAGCCTCTGTTTCTTCCTTAAACGAATAATTCTATTTTCTTCCTGAGATTGTAAGATTACAAGGGGGTACGGATTGTGGCCGGCACACAGTACATGTTAGCTCATGTCAGCCTCCAATCTTATGAAAATAGAAAGAAGGTTCTGGGCAGGAGGGTGAAGGCAGGAGCTGCTCAAAAGCATCAATACAGAAATATCAGGTAACATGCTCTCTCGAGTTTCACCTTCATTCCAAATCTCTTAACTTCTATGTGTCCTTTGTAAATCAAAGGACTTTCCCAAACCCTATCAGAAAATCTGACAGTATGTGGCTAAGTTATAGGAGAAATTACACTGGGCTATACTTCAGACTGTCATTCAATGGTACCAATTTCAGTGTCCTGTTTACTGGGTGTCCCAGGAACTGTCTACAGCAGGTGCTTCACCAGTTTCTTGTCTTGGCAAAGCTGACCTTAAATTGCTTATAGAATCAAAAACTAGTCAAAGACTTGACAAAGGTTTCACTCCAGATTTACCACTTACTCCAAATTTACCACTTACTCCAAATTTACCATACTCCAAATTTACCACTTACTCCAAATTTACCACTTACTCTAGTATTTACTAACTCTCCTTTTCTTTCTTTCTTTTTGTGGTACTGGGGATTGAACCCAGGGGCATTCTACCTCCAAACTACACCCCCAGCCCTTTTTATTTTTTGGTTTAGAAACAGGGTTTTGTTAGGTTGCTGAGAATCTCGCTGTCACTGAGGCTGTTCTCGAATCTGTGATCCTCTTGTCTCAGCCTCCCAAGTACTGGGATTACAGGCCTGTGCCACCACGCCAGGCTTACTAACTCTTTTCTGTTGAATAATTGTGTGTATTTGTGTTGATACACACACACACACATATAATTTCCATGCCATGTTTCACACCTAAAAGATATATTTAAGTCAATTAGATGATAGGATACAAAGGCAGCAACTATTCAGCACAGCTTTTGAACATTTCCCTAAAAAGTTTTAAGAAAACTTTGTTTTAAGAAAGTATCCGCAGCTATGTTCATAATATAATGGATTTAAAAGACTGACAGTGATATTCAGACATTTGAATTGCCTGACATTTTCAAGCAGGTCTCAGAATGGCTGAAACCCTATGGAGAAAATGCAATTTGTTGTATAATCCAGGTTACTTTAAAATCATTTGAACACTTCAACCTTCAAACATGCAATTTACCCAAATTACTGCTCTGAATATGTTCTGAAAAGAATTATGACATTCATACCTGATGACATACTCACACTATTTCAATGCATAACAGATATGTAAAGAAATGTATATAATAATACTTGATGGGAAATAAATGTAGAAACATGAGCTTTTGTCAAGTAACCATAACAAAAATTCTAAAAAAGGGTTTTAAATTCTCTATATTAATATCTGTATTAATGATAGTATTAAGCCACAAACTAGAACATTTTGGAAAAGGTAAAAGAGGACTACTGATACATAAGTGTCACTAGCAGGTGTTTCCAGACTTACAGAATTTTAGAGCCAGAAAGAGCCTCTGAAATCATCTAGCTAACCTTCTCATTTTACAGCAGCGGAGGGAAGAGGCCCTGATGTTAAGTCATCTGTCCAAGGTCACAAAGCCACGCACTAGTGATGCCAAGAATAGAATCCAGGTCTTCTTATTCCGTGGGAGTGCCTTGAAGTTTAAAATTCTAAGCAGTTCAAGAGAAGGGAACCAAACCCAGGGATGAGAGTGTTAGCTGTGCAAGGGGAGTGAGAGGTGGATTTCTGGCTGTGTCAAAGTTTAAATTCAGTTTTTTTCTCTGTCCAGATGAGGGAGATGACATTCTATTTTTCGGGTATGACCTAAGAGTCATATAGTAGAGGCTTTATTTTGATGACTATTTAAAAACACTTGTGTCCTTAGCTAATATAAATTCTGGGTCAAAATACAAAGACAAAACTTTTTAACTTAGTCATTAAAATAGATCTGAGGATAAACAAAGCAGCCTGGCCTGAAGCCATGTGAGTAATATTTAATGTGCAGTTTTCTGTCCAAAGGATGATCCTGAAGCATCACAGAGCAGTTCCTTAATCTCTTTATGTTATGACAACCCTGGTTGTTATGAGACTGGGCACATTCTGACGTCTTGCTTGTATGGTTTTTTAGTTGCCTCTTCCCTTCCAGTTGTACATACTGAACAATAAAAGGGGTATGGTATATACCCCTTTCCTATAAAAGATAGGAAAAATGACTTTTGAGAAACTAAACTCATTCAGGTTTAAGGTCAGAGGCTCTGATAGGTGACATAGTTTAAGTAATCATTCCTTCTAGAAAAATGTTTGCACTTTGCAATTTTTAAAGTACTTTAAGATACATATACGATTTCTTTTTAGCAGAACTAATGAATCTTAAATGATCTTTAACATTCCCTTTAACAAGGGAGTTAAAGCACCAAAAGTAAAATAAAGTTGTGAGGACCAACAGTGTACCAGGTTAGACCTGGAGAATATGAAGAATAAGACAAATCCTTGTCCTTTACACCCTCAGGCAGCTCTAAAGATTCCCTGAAATGTGGCATGCAACATGACTGCTCCCACCATGAGTAGCCTACTACCTTGAGATAAATATGCAAATAAATGTGGACAGCCTTTCCCCATAGTACCTGTATCAGTCTACCAAAGGGACCATAGCTTAGTGTCCTTTCAGCCTTAGCTACACATTACAATCACTCAGAGGTTATAGTTTCAAAAATACTAAAGCTGGAACTTTCCCTTGCTTTGCACTGTTTAAACCAGGCAATCCAAGGGGGTGATTCCAGGATTTTGAATTTTTTTTTTTCTGTCAAGTTTGGTCTGATGTTACTTGAGTCCCAGGATGGCAGAATTTCAACTGTGTGTTAATAAAATATAATTTTGATACTTCTAAGGCTCTGTTTTGGGGTATAAAACCAAGAGGGTTACACCCAGAGTATTTATTATCCTTGGAAGGTCCACATTTAGATTCTTGTGTTTCAGCTAGCTCTCTCTTCTCCCCATGCTGGGTGTTTTCCCCTGAAATCATGGGATGTTGGCTCCTTTTTCTATTCTGAGGGCTGGTGACATGTCAACAGATATTTTAGCCAAGCAGATCTGTCATGGGGCTTATGTATAGGCAGTTCCAGATGACAGAAATATTCAAAAGAAACAGTTTTGAACTATCTGTTCTTTTTAAGTACTGGCCCAAATTCTGAACAAAACAATAACACATTTGAGAAATGCAGGCTGTTTAAAACTAGAGACAGATCCTGCTCACATTTCTCAAACTCGTTTTTAGCATTTGATTATATTATACACAGATCTATGACTTGGGAGATGCTGATAATGATGAAAATAAAGTCAAAATAATAAAGGGACTTCAAGAGTTATCTCTTATTTAGTGACCAGAAAAGAACCTTGGGTATGCCTGATGACCAGTAGAGGGCCACACTGAGTCACTTCTGTCTGCTAGAGTGGTTCAGCCTTAAAGCATGTTTAAGAGAGGCCATTAGCACGGCTGGGTGGCTCAGGCCTGTAATCCCAGTACTTGGGAGCCTAAGACAGGAGGATCACAGGTTCAAGAGTACTCTCAGCAACTTAGTGAGACTCAGCAACCTAGCGAGACCCTGTTTCAAAATAAAAAATAACAAAAAGGCCGGGGATGTAGCTTGGAGGTAGAATGCCCCTGGGTTTAATCCCCAGTACCACAAAACAAACAAACAGAAAACAAAACAAACAATAACAAAAAAAAAAAAAAGAGGCCATTGAGTATGATTTGAAGGACACAGGGATTAATCTGCAGTCCTCCAGAGAATTACTAGCCTACCCACAGTTTCTACGAGAAATGTTAAGAGTTGTCACTCCTGGGTGAGAGCATTATATTTTCAATAATTGTCTACTAGGATGCCAGGGACAGGGGAAGCAATTGCTGGCTACTCACATCCTGGCACAGAACAAGAATAGCTAGCACCTAGAAAAGACTGGCGGGAACAGCCAAAATAGGTAGGCTTTGACTGGACCTTCGGAAAATTAGCAGTTTCATTTATGGGGAATGGAATTGAGAAAGGGAGGGAAGATCCGAATGGCGGATGGCATGAGTGGGTGCTAGATTTTGAGCACTTGGTGCTCAGGTGAAAGGAACTGCGGCATCATTTGTGAGAACGATAAAGGATCTGGAGATGACGGCATAAAATGAGAGGACCAAAACCATATTTCAGTGTGGCCTATAGTCTCACTCTAATCAGAGGATGCCTGCAGAGCCAGCCTGGCCCATTCTTCATAGCCAGGGTCTCTCAGTAAGTCCACACAAACCTGCAAACACAATACTTCGATGGGAAGTTTGCCTGTGAACATTTCAAAAATCCATAAAGGAAAAAGGGATAGGCCAGAGATTGCAAAATGGTGGTATGATGTAGTGGGGAAAAAAAACTCAAGTGCAAGGAGAAAACAGCCTATAGGTACTTAGCACATCCCCCAAAGAGGTGACGCCTGACCCTTACAATATATTTTGCTGTTGATGATGCTATCAATAATAATCCACACAATAATGTTCCTGTAAACTTACTTTTTCTCATGCAACTATTTTGAATGCACCTTACTATTTGGAATCCATTTGCTCTCTAAAAATAACAGCAATTTGAGACAAACAGCTACTCTGAATCAATTGCATTCCTTCTAAAGTGAGGAGAGTGATCAGACATGAGTTTCCTTTCCTGGAGAGTTTTCTTGACTCAAGGTTTGTGAGGCCAACTAACTCCACTGAGCTTTTCTATGGTGGCTTCTTCCACTAGGGGTCTAAGCCGGTTGGGGCAACACTGAGGCTGTCCAGGCCCAGACTGATTAATTGCAAAAAAATATTGATTATATATTCTGTGTGTGTGTGTGTGTGTGTGTGTGTGTGTGTGTGTGTATGCATGTGTGTGTGTGACTGGGGATTGGAATCAGGGGCATTCTACCCCTGAGCTATATACCCTCAGCCTTTTTAATGTTTTGTTTGTAAACAGGGTCATGCTGGGTTGCTAAGACTATCACTGAGTTGCTGGGGTTGATCTTGAACCTGCGACCTTCCTGTCTCACCCTCCCAAGTACTGGGATTACAGATGTGCGCCACCACACCTGGCTTATACATTTTAGGAAGCCTTGAAAGCTTGCAACTTTATTTTCAGATGCTGGGTTTGGGTGATACGCTACGGAAACCACATGCAACTATGAAGTAACAACTTTTATAACTGTAACAATGAAACTGAATAATCAGGAAATGTCAATAGATTTAAGTTTACTAAAATAAACATCTGAAATACAAGATAAGATGGGGCTTTTCAGGACAAGACAGACTGGCTTAACAGTGAGCAGCACAAAGTGGAGATTTCTGGGGCATCTCCTTATTTCGGAGAAACAAGTGTTACAGCTGCTGCTCGTGTTATTTGTTCAAGTGGGCTATCGTAGTAATTTACTCAAAAAGGTATTCCTGGAAGTGTCTAAAAAAAATACCCACATCTATACTAGGACAGCCACAGATTAGAAGTGCCTGTGAATAGAGAAAACACACTTTCCAGCAAAGAAGGCATGGGCAAAATGTATTTATTGAGTTACATGGAAAGACCCTTTAGAGAGTCTATGATTTCACATACTTTTAGAATGGCAACATGAAAAAAGGCACTTCTAGCCGGGCGTGGTGGTGCACGCTTGTAATCCCAGTACTTTGGGAGTCGGAGACCGGAGGATCCGGGTTCGCGGCCAGCCTCAGCTCTCTCTCTCTCTCTCTCTCTCTCTGTCTCTCTCTGTCTCTGTCTGTCTGTCTGTCTGTCTCTCTCTCTCTCCTTAGTGAGGCCCTCCGCAACTTCGTGAGACCCGGTTTCAAAATAAAGTATAAAAAAAATAGGGCCGGGGGCGTAGCACGGAGGTAGAATGCCCCTGCGTTCAATCCCCAGTACCGCAAAAAGAAAAAAAAAAGGCACTCCTACTTCCCCTTTTCCAACTAAACAACACAAAAGTACTGTTTAGAAGCATTTGGGATGTTACCACACTTATTACTCTACCTATGAAGGTTTTCTGGTCATGTCAGGTGATAAAGCAGTCACACTGTGTGTGAGCTTCCCTAAGCAATTCCACAAAAGTAGGCTGCTGAGAATACCAGGATGTATTTATGAGATGCTAGTTTCCTCAAAATGTATATGTGGATCACTTAACCTACCAAAAACCAGATCAAAGAACTATTTTTCGCTAGACCTAATTAGTCTATAACAAGTTTAAGCAGTTATGTCCTCAGGCATGCTACTTCTGAATCATAACAAATCCCACTAGTTTAGTAAATAGTTACCTTTTCTCACATTCTACAACTGTCCTCCACAACTTTCTGTTCAACCTCTACATTCTACTAAGGCATCTGACCCAAAGCAGCAGTCTGTCAGGCGAGACTGGACTGTTGCTATATGAGAATGTAGCTACGAACACGGCACGGGTATGTGAAGTTTAGGTGAAGCTACCAAGCTGACATTCCAAACTTTGCTGGCAGCTGATTAAATAACCATATCCCACAAATTAAAGTGAAGATTGGGGAATGTAGGCCAAGACACATTCCAGGCTCAGCACTGAATTTTCCTTTGTTTTATGAATTTGAGCCTTTTACGCTTAAAAATAGCCAATTGAATTCCTTTATTCTTAAATCCAGGCCAAATGAACAAAGACACTCCTTCCTATGTGCAAGAATGTGCCATGCAAGGGAATTTTCTACAATTAATGTTGTTGTTTTAGTTTATTTTCAGTGTGATATTTAAATAGCTCAGCTTCAAAGGTATAAATAGAAGATCCCTTGTTTCAATAATCAGGGGACTTTGGTTTCTTGATGAACAAAGAAGCCTGGGTGTTCTTCTTGCAGAACTAGCTTAATACAGCAAAACTGAAGTAAGCAACGGGATCAAAGGGGAGGGGAAGGAGATGCTGTGCACTCTCTTTGGAGATCTTAGGCATCATCTTTGGTAACTTTCTTCCCAAGTCTAGGTTCTGTGCACTTCGTGGCATTTTTCGGGGGCCACCTGTCCTCTCACTGGCCGCTAGCATGTTCCCCGTGACACAAGCAGGTCTGAATGCCCTGATCCTAGATGAATTTATTCATTGCACACTACAGTAAAATGGAGGTGTGTGCGTGTGTAAACTCGAGCACAACCAGGCAGCCAGCTATGCAGTAGGAAGTACAGGGTTGGAAAGAGCTTTTCTAGAATTCAACAGGACAGTAAAGTTGCTTCAGTAAATTCAGAGGACATGTCAGAGGAATCCCAAAAATGTTCCAGAATTAGTGAGCAGCAGTTAAGTCAGCCCTGTTTTAGTCTACTCTCCCCTCCCCAATATCATATGAGGGTGCCAGATAGAAAGAGCATGGATGGGGTTCAAGAGACTCATGAAATTCTTCTATAAAATCAATGCATTAGGAGTTCATAGGTAAGATTAATACTCCTGTTGCCAGGGTGATCAGAGTTGCCAAAAAGTGATCTAAAGAGGAGGCTGGTGTTTTGGTCACAAATTATTACTGAGGTATTTGTACCACCATTTGCAGTATCTTTTAAGAATGCCAAAGGATTATTATATTGTAAGAGCGTGTAGATCATCGTGGGGTCATCATGAGGCTTTAATTCAGCATGCACCTGTGCCTGTATCTGACTGTGCACGACCCTGCACTCACACACTTCATCTTGGTTCTCCTTTCTATTACACAGTTTTGCTATTTGTCTTCTCTGATTTTGTTGGTTTTGAGAACCTCCTTAGTTAATGAGAGTTTCCTACTACTACCACCAGTGTGGAGACAGAACTGCTCTGTTATTGGAATTCTCTGGTAAAGATTGTATGACTACTGAGTGGAAATGGTAGACAGAGGATTCAGATATCCATGGAGTGGCTGGAACTTTAAGGTTTACTCCAACCCAGATGATCCTACATCCTAGCATCAGTTCCATAATCTTCATTAGGGATATATATATATATATATATATATATATATATATATGGAGAGAGAGAGAGAGAGAATGTGTGTGTGTGTGTGTGTGTGTGTGTGTGTGTGTGTGTGTG